>LBNU01006003.1:10438-24176 GCA_014162995.1 Artemisia annua | reverse complement strand
ATTAACTATGAGAATTTACAAGAGTATATATAGAAACAAATATTAAGGCAAAACCCCTAATAGCCTAACATGGGCCGTGGGCCTATATGGGGTATATGGACATCCACTAATAATTATCCCATAACACCTCCCTCTTGGATGTTCCATATGTTAATACGCTTAGGAATGCTGCCTCATTAAAACCTTGTCCCAGGAAAACCCAGTGGGCAAAACCATGACTAAGGGAAAAGAGTGCAGCGCGTATTTTTTTTTATCTCCCTTCTGATTACTACAATCACTTGAGCTCTTTGAGTAGGTCATTCCAATGTTGTGGTTCAATGTCCGAAATGGTTTAGGTAGAAGCGCCTTGGTAAATAGATCCGCCATGTCACTTGAATGGGGGGGGGGGAAAAAAAAAAAAAAAACCACTTTTTTTTTGGGGGTTGAACAATAATCTCACAATTCTTTTGTAATCCATGATTGGAAAAGAACTTTAAGGCCAAAATATGTTTTGTCTTGACGCCTTTCTGTAACCTTCCCTTGCATTAAGCAATGCATACTGCATTATCTTCCATGCCAAAACTGTTGGTGTCCTCCTTCCCAGAATTTCTAAATGGTTATGAAACATATCCTGCGATTGTTTGCTTTGCCCGAATGCCATGAAATTTCACTACCATCCCCTCGTAAGTATGGTATCACCTTTAAGACCAACCATTGTAAGGACCAGACCATATATCCTGCATTTAGTAAAACCAAATAGACTTGTATTTGAATGGTTAGTGAAATATAAACCTATCCTTTGGTACCTTGAAGAACCAAAATATTTGTTTTACTCCATTTGAGGATTAATGCCTCGTTAAACCTTACTAGATAAAATCGATCAATTGAAGAATATTCATTCCCTCTATTATTGTTCATAACAGTACACTAAATGTGTGAGGCATAAAAGTGCAGAAAAAATAAGCCAAAAAGTCGATACCTTTATTAATTATTTACAACAATGTTTGAGAAGAAAAAATATTAGTGATGAATAGATGAGAAGACATAGGATCCTCGACGACAAACTTATGCGTCTATTAAACATATTAAAAGTACGATATCACGAGCCTATTATAGGGAAGAAAGTTTGGTCTTATTGTACATATAAAACTACAATAGCATGTGCCAATTCCCGAATATCATGTTTGTTCTATTGCTCTCGGTGTTAATATATTAGGGAAACTTACATAATTGGAGAATTTCATTCATATTCTTGTAAAAACTCCAAATTACATCAACATCTTACAAATTTTCTAAATACATCACTATTCTTTCAAAACACAAAAAGTTCAAAAATATGTCCGAATAAAATAACTAAATTACTTAAATATTTTATCTTCTTTACTAAATATTAAATAATCCGTAACATAACAAATTACATTTATACCTTTTGAATCTTAATCAAAGAAATCAATCCCTATTTAGTCACCTGACCATTTCATTATTGAAGGTGATTTGCACACTCTTTATTTTGATTGGGACACTCATTGTACAAGTTTACAAAGCACATTGTAAACTCTGTACAACTATGTTAGACACAAAATAGAGTGTCCTAATCAAAATCTTGAGTGTGCAAATCAATTCCCTTCCATTATCTACTTGTCTCCAAGTTCCATCCCAATTACATAGTTGCAAATTGTTTCACTATGTTTATTTGGGTTATTATTATAATAATGTGTAATAATTACAATTGATATAGTGAAACATGCATATGAGGAATAATTCTTATTTTTTGTATCTGAAATTATTATTTAATATTTTATTGTGATGATATAAGAGAATTAATAAATACAGTGCTTTTATTCTTATGAATTATGGTTTAATATGCTTTTAGTTTTGTGATTTTGAGTAATATCTTTTAATTGTTAATAAGTGTTGTAGAAGGGTAAAATAGTCAAAGAAATTATTAAATTAGAGTTTCATATACTAAAGACACTTTTTAAAGTTTATTTGTGTATTAGGGCATTTTTGTGAATTTTGTAAGATTTGAAAAGATATTGGTGTAATTAGAAATTTTACAAGAATATTGATGTAATTTAGAGTTTTTACTAGGATGTAGATAAAATTCCCCCTTACATAAATGACACTGAAAGTACCAGCTTATTTTTATCTTGACTCAACTCTGTGGCGAATTGCTTAAACTAAGACAATGAATTACGTTTTGCCAAAGTTTGCTCTTCTGCACCTACTGCACACCTATTTCTAACTAAGTTATCATTTATTTAATAGTATACTTGTAGGACCTTGGATAACAACTTATTTCACAACTTATTCATGCTTATTCTAGAGAGAGAGTAGAGAGAGAGAGTGGAGACTTCATGATTAAGATAAGAACTTGTGTGTGTATTATTCCAATGAAGCACTCAACCTTCAAATGAAGGTTTACATACATAATATAGCACTAGGAATATTAGATTTAGGCTTTTACATGTTTAGCCCTTGAACTTCCTAGTTTCTTCTAACTTGAGCATATAACTTTTGAAACGCTTTCTAACGCAACCTATTACATGATTTAAGACTTTAATGACCGACACTTTATATATAAAAAATACAAAGCTAACAATACTACTCCTCAAACTTCTCATAATCAGCCGTATTTCCTCGCACGCACCTCCATTCTTCCCAAAAATTACACCGTCTTCACCGCCGTCTCATTCTTACGATTACCCGCATCTCATCCGTTTTCATGCACACCAGATCCCTACCAAATCAAAATCGAAGATGTTACGATCCAGTTGCGAAGTGAGTGTCACGTGACAAACAAACGGGGCACCGTTCACACCCAACAGATTCGCGTCTACGACATATTACGAAGTGATTACGATTATCTCAACACAACATGGCGTTTATGATAATCATTGTTAACACGTTGCGATTATGTTGCGGACGCGTATGAGAGGGGACATTGACAAGACAGTTGCTTAACTTTCTAATAAAACCTTGGGACTTTAATTGCATCATCAATATCCAGTTGCTTCTTTGTTCCATATAAACTAACTTTACATTTTTCTCTATCAACCACTACAAGAAAAACGGGTATTTGGGAGGGTGCAAAACTGTGCCAAATACTCAAAAAGTCGTGCCAAATGCTATTTGGCACGGCTTTGGCACGGTTTTGGCTCCATCCTAAATATGAGGGTGCCAAATACATTTGGGTCGGGTTAAAACCGTGCTGAATAGTATTTGGCACGGTCTATGGGACGGTTTAATTTTGGGGTGCCATGAGTGAGGTATTTGGTACCGCAGACAATCTTCCGTTTCAAAATGGGCATTTGTCACACTTTTATATCTCGTGCCAAATGCGTATTTGGTACCAATTAATCTCCTGTGCCGAATGCGTGTTTGGTACAGTTTTTATTTTCCGTGCCAAAATTAACAAGGACGGTTTTCTCTACCGTGACAAACGTATTTGGCACAGTTTACGTTTTTTGTGGCAAACGTATTTGGCACATTTTTATCCGCCTTGCAAAAAAAACATTTGACACGCTTTTGCGTTCGTTATAATAATCATTTGGCACGGTTTGCGTTATCATTGGTAACATGTATTAGCACAATTTTCTGTTAGAAATAGGTTTTAGTACACCATCGTATCAACCAACCATCTCATATATGCACAACTTTAATTCAAACGAAGCCAAAAATAAATTGAACTCAATTTTTATTAATCATCCATAAAATCAAGTCAACATGGTCACTTGAATACCATAAAGTAAAAACTAATACGTCCAACATCCGGTCTTTAGAATAACAAAGTCATAACTAGAACTCGATATAAATAGCTAAGAAAATTTATTACTAGTGAAAACGAATAAAGCTCATCGGATCAATTCTTCATCATAAACCCTGCATAATATAATATTCTAACATTAGAATTATGTATGAAACAAGAAAAAAGTTCGATATACAGAAGAGGAATAGAAAGGCTATACTATTTTTAAAACGGGTCAAAAGTTCAAACTCAAAACCGAGCTGGGTCAAATGGGTTCAATGTCATCATAATGATTTCAACCTCATTTGAAACAGTTTAAATGGGTTAGAAACTGGTTTTAAATTAGCAAAAATTTTGAATCAATGTTGTTATCTGTAATGGGTACACTATAAAATTTTTAACTAGAATACCATAGTATCAATTCTAAACTGTCAAGTAATATAACTTTAGGTGATATATATGCAATTAATATACTTACAATCACTATCCTTGTATCTTCATCTGGTATGGTTCCGTTGTTCGCAGTACGCGTTTTAATAAACACATTAGCACGGCACAAGTCCTCATTGTTAGCTTTCATCTATAAACAAAGTTTTAAATATATCTAGTTAGTATCCTGGAAGCTGCAAAAAATATATAATGTACAATTGAATGAATATAGTAGTATGTGTGTTTGTACCTCCTCTCGAACGTTGGCATGAGATGTTCTACGAGTTCTTGGTAAAAACTCCATACTTTTTCTATTACTGGAATTTTTCAAGGATTGAGCCTGAAGAAAATAGAATAAACTAACCAAGTTAAAAATAAAAGGGGGTTGCGGCACAGCTTGTTGCTCGTTTGCCTGCCATCTTATTGTAATTGATTTTTTCCCTTATTGCAGTATAGACCCAGTTAGAACATTTTTAACTGTAGTGGAAGTTGAACTTGAATTAACTTATTGTTGAACAGCAGGGGTTTANTGATTAAAGTTATGTTTTATCTATAATGGGTCACATATGTTCAACCAAAAATTTTGAACAAATATTTTAACCAAAATGTTTTGACCTGGTGTTAGATACAAAGTATTTTTTTCATAGGAAATTGTACTTACCTGAACATCATCACGTTACCAATAGTTCACTAAATCTGTCCATTGTTCGGGATTTACCAGACTGTCTGAATGAGGAATTAAAGGTTTTTCCGGATCATCTCTGTTTGGAGTAAAGAAATCACTCTTTACTCTACTTTTCCATTTTTTACAATGACCACCAATCAACTTCAAATAAGTATCTTTATAACCTTATGGAACTCTGTCTCATGCTGTGTACAACCTACTACCAATAGTAAAATAATACCTAGATAAGCATATCATGTCACAGAAGACCAAAATAGAAGCAAAATCATTAACCAATTGGTACAACACATACTTAACAAACAGCCCATGTATTGCTATATTTGTTTACTGAGTTCTGTTACAAGTTTTAAAGATAAGCATTTCTGATATTTGTACAACACATACATAAAAAACATCCCATGTACTTCTTTGTTCTAAAACTATAACCAGTTTTACTAAGCAATCCCAAACAGCCTTTAAAAATGAGAACAGATGACCACATGTAACAAAAACAAGCTGCAAATATAGTATCTAAATGGTTTTTGATCTTGTGATATTATGATAAGAAGTCATTTTACGTGGTAGTAGCTACCGGTCCTTGTCTATCTTATTCAAAACATTCCTTTTATTCAGCCTAAGCCTATGCTTACTGCTATATTGTTAACTGCAAGATAAGCGTTTTCGATATTGGTATAACACATACTTAAAGAACAGCCCATGTACTTCCTTGTTCTAAAACTATAACTAGTTTTACTAAGCAATCCCGAATAGCCTTAAAAATGTGAACAGATAACCACATGTAACAAAAACAAGCTGCAAATATGGTATCTAAATGGTTTTTGATCTTGCGATAGCTACCAGTCCTTGTCTATATCTTATTCAAAACGTACCTTTTATTCAGCTTGAGCCTATGCTTAGAACCTTTTTTTCCAATATGTTCACACTTCATACAGGTTTTGTTCAGCACCAATGCACTTAAATGTTTTGGCCAAACAATAACTAGCATAATAAAGATTGCGACTTTGTATATACAAATGGCATGATTCTAAATCATTGTTTAGAAAGATTGTACTATAACAATGGCTTACATTTGTACTTGCAATGGAGAAACTGAAGATGACTTTTGCTGCAATATTTGGTCTGTGACATCTAATACTGAAATAACAATGATAATCTAAAACATGACACTAAAACAAATTCAGACCACATGAAGTCATGAACTAACCATGTAAAAGGTGTAAACATGAAAAACTAATTTCTAACAATTAAAGACATAAATCATCAAATCAACCAATTTAAAATAAAAAAAGCCACAAATAAATCACACTATCGATCAATTAAATACTGACAATGATTGATTTCATACCTCAAACTATTAAACCCTAGATGAAGAACTACTTTGCCGTGTGGTTATGGTGTTGGATAATATTAGGGGAAATTGTGGGGCATGAATCTAATATATATTGAAGAGATTTTTTAGTCATTTCAAATCACAGTTACGATATGTACTGTGGAGTGAAAGTCGTGATTTTACTGGGTTTAGGAGGGAAACCTTGGTTGGAATGAAAATAATGGTGGGATTTTTTTCCTAAACAATCTATTTTACTCCGTATGTGTTTAGGAATGTTGGCGCAATGGGCCGAGGCTGAATGGCTTTAAGCCGTAAGTTGAGGCTTATATTTTAAATGTTGTTTGACGAATTAGTTAGAATCGAAGCTTATTAATTTAAAATCGCATAAAAATACATCAAATAAAATTCATATATATTTTTAGCTTTTACGTGATAATTCATTATATTCTAAAGGATATTTAAGTAATTTAACTAGCCATAAGCCCCTATAAGCCTCTTTTTATGGGCTTGGGCTTATGGAGGTTTATGACTTATTTTATAAGCCATAAGCTTGTGTGACAAACGAAGCTTATTTTATAAACCACTTATTTTAAAAGCCCATGCCCCAATAAGCCCCTAAAAGCCCTTTGCCAAACATAACGAGTTACAAAAACATATACATTTGGTATGGCGACAAATATTATGTTTAATAATCAAGCTTGTCGGTTCGAGCTTTTATCGAGTTCAAGTTATAATTAAAAATATATTAATTTTTTTTTTATCAATCATGCGTTTTTATTTGGTGAAGTAAATTTTGTTAATGTAATATAAAGTTTTTTTTTTTATCAGTTGCTCTTAAATCTTTGTTATGCATGTTATAGCACGTGATGCATCATCTAGCCTTATACCGTAATGACCTGTGTTTGTACATTGCAACAGTCCTGTTGGTTCCTACCTGTGTTTGCGAGCCTGTCATGGGAAGTGGATTCCCAAGCGAGTTATGACGGGTTGTGGCCTTAGTGGCCTATTTCGAGTGTATGAGCTTTAGCCACTTGGGCTAAAACTCTCATACGCTACCAGTTGCTATTTAACTATCGATGTATATAATATGAACAAACGTAGTCAAATGGCTTTGTGGTAAGCCTTTAACTTTCCGACAATAGGTTTAGGGTTCAAACTTACTAGCTACCGTTTGGGGGTTCACCTGGAAATAGGTCAGAAATGGTCAGGGGTGCCTCGGTTAAGCCATAAACACTAACAGACGTAAGCCCAAAGATGGGCTCGGGCCTAGACACATAATTATCATCTAAAATATTTATGAATGAAGTGATTCTACACCTATTCAAGGTCATAAAAAAAACGTGGCTCGTTGTTTTTCTTATAACTCTTAGACTTGCCTTGCTATGCAACCTGAATTTAGATGACTTTAATCATCTGTTTGACCTTGATTTTGTCTATGCAATATAAATATTTTTAACTTGGCCTTAAAGGAAAAAATTATTTATTTAAGAAACAACAAAGTTAAATCACTGAAATATAAAAGACCACATTTTAAGTAATATGATAGATATTAATCCATTATATAGATCAATTATAGAGATTAAAAGTTAATGACGAAAGGGTACTAAATATTAGAGTACATTAATAAAATCCATTATAAATTTAATTTGATGTCAAATAAAAGCAAAATGTATATAGTCAAACCTACAATAAAAAGTTTACGTTGGGTCATTTTCTAAAAAATGTTCCAAATACATAAGAATTAAAAAGAGTTTATAAAAATCACCCCAAATACATGTGTATTTTTCACAACCTATAAAAACCGTTCCAAATACATAAGTATTTGGCACCAACATTAGAAAATGTTCCAAATACATAAAGGTATTTGGCACCGTCATATCAACCATTCCAGAAACATGATTATTTCGCACCAAAAGCAAAAGCGTTCCTAATACATATACACAATTGGCACCGGTGGTACCAGTCGTCCCAAATACATAAATATTTGGCACTGGTAACTCAAACTGTTCCAAATACACATGTATTTGGCACCATTATTAGAAAACGTCCTAAATGCATACGTATTTGGAACAGTTTCTTAATATCCGTCCCAAATACCTAACTTTTTGTCACGGTTACCCAACAAGTGCCAAATACATGTATTTGGCACGATTTTTCGACCGTTCCAAAAAGTTTCGTCCTAAAAACCCCCTTTTCTTGTAGTGAACCTATCTCTCATAAACTCTCCCTGCCTGCAAGCACCATCTAATACCCTATTTATGATATTTTCAGCTACTCTGTATTTAGTACTTTACGAAGGTTAATGACAGAGTTCAATAAAAACCGAGAACTTTAACGGTTGGTTTTCCAACTGTCCAAGTTTTTCGAGGTTTCCAAGGAGATGGTTGCTGTAACAATCAAGACACTATAGGGGTGGTACGTTGCTTCCAAAACACCAACAACCATTTATAATTGTTTGTCTGGTGTCTGAAGTCTCTCAAGTCACCTATAAGATGCAGGTGCACTCAAAAACCTAGTCAAGCCTCGCAGCATGAACCAAATGTATGAACTTGAGAATACCATCCCTATTAGATTACATGGTTGTTAATCAACCACAACCACAACCACAACCACACCCATTTTGCATCCATTTCCCCATCTTTATCACATCCTTTCATGTGAAGCATCATGGAAGAAATCAAATGTTTAATGCGAAGATGCTTAAACTACAATTATTTTTACGCGAATATGTGTGTAGAAATTATTTGATATCATCTTGGATAACCAACGATGTCACAATTTCTAAGAAAGTGCAAGATTAAAAGATGACGTCACTGATGCAAAAGTGCAATGCCATACATGTGGTGCCAAGTTTTCTAGATTTTTGATGCACGCATGTGGGTCTAGATCTTTCAACTAAAGGGATTTCATTATTAGGCAATCGTTTTGGTTCACCCCTGATGTGATATGTAGAAAACTAGAAGGGGGATTGAATAGTTTACCGTTTTTTAGGTTAATTATCTTTTAAAAACTTTCGTATAATCAAAGATATAATCTAAGATATACTTTTCAAACAATCAAAGATGTAAGCATGGATACTATCAATGATATGATCTAAAAGATAATAAGTAGCAAGTAAGAATAAAGAAAGAAACGATCAAACCATGACACGAGTATTTATCGTGGTTCGGCTACAAGGAACTCTATTTTCCTTGCCCTACGTCCACGCCCCGAGTATCCAACTCGAGAGTTTAAAGCACTAGTCAACAAACTCCTTTCCCGGTGGAGAAACCTTTACACTCGTCGCTTACACGTTTATCCGGTACAAAGCTAAATACCGAGTTCTAGTTCAAGGTAGAACCAACCTATCGTCGCCTAATTCCTTTTACCGACACTAAGCTAGATGTCGAGTTCTTTACCAAGGGTACAACCACTCCCGTTAGTTCTTTTACAAGGGTACAACAACTCCCGTCACACTATGTATTTTAAGGCCTAAAATACTAACCGATCACTTCTACACAAGATACAAATTAAGTATAAACTACCAAAGTCTATACATAACAAAGCTAACAAGTCTTGCAACTTATGAGTTGAAACTTGTAACTTCTTGGATGAACTTGTGAACTCCTTTGCTACATAAGAGAATCACACAAGTCAAATGTTACTGAGTTAGATGAGAGGATATGTGAAATATATGTCCTAAAGTGATGAGAGATTTCTTGCAAGTAGTTTGGTATTTATACACAAACAAGCATCAGCTCTGGCGGAAACGGCGGCACCCTCAAAAGGGTTCCGCCCGTGTAACTCCAGGGTTCCGCCAGAACTGACACTACAAAACTTGCACACAAAGTTGTAATAAATCTCTCCAAGACAAACAAGGTCACATCAACTTATTTCATGCATTGACTCAATGTGGAATGCTTCCAAACATGTGTAAGAACCAAAGATGGTCAAACACATAAACTTTCCATAAATGCATATTGATGAGATGTGACACTTTCTTTTTAAAGAAGTAAAAACTTATGTTATGTTTAAAAAGAAATGTAAAGTCTAGTTTATACAAGACTTAAAACTAAAGTGATGATTTACTTATAAGCTAAAGTTTGTACTTTGTCATTAACAAAACATAGCAAAGATCGTAAAATATAAATAACGTTTTTAGGCGATATTTGTATTAACAATCTCCCCCTTTTTGTTGATGACAAAATGTAAACTTTATTTATAAGTAAGTCACTATGTTTAGTGTTAAGTCTTATAAAGTTTAAAATTTGTTTTATGAAAATAATAAAAAGAAGTGAAAAAGTTAGAGATGAAAACAAGTTAAACTTCTCCCCTTTTTTGTCGAAACAAAAAGAGGAGTAGCGTAGCGGAACTTATGCACGTGCTCCCCCTTGGACAATACTCCCCCTAAATGGAGTGCCAAGTTAGGAGTCATGGATTTTGAACCTACAAAGAAAGAATTAGTTGCAATTCCCATGCTCCCCCTTGAATATTACTCCCCTAACTCGGAGTTTCAAGGAAGAAGTCATGGATTGTGAACCTACAAAAGAAAGGTTATTTGCCGCACAAGACAAGTATAGAACATGTTGTGAAGCGTAATGATGCAACACTCATACTCCCCCTTGATTATTACTCCCCTTAATCGGAGTATCAAGAAAGGGAAACATGAGTAATTATCCTACAAAAGAAAGTTAGTGTTGAAAACACAAGATATACATGTTACCATAACAAGGTATAGTGCAATCACATTTCTACAATGGTCAACAAACAAAGCATATCTCATAGTAGAATGAAATTCATTTCACGTAAAATATGACTTTAGAAAGTCAAAGATAAGAAATGATGTAATTAATCATCCTATTTCTAAAAATGGAAGACACAAGAAAAAGAAACAAAATAAAGGATAAAATCCTACATCTTTAAAAGGAAACCATCACTTTCCTTATTGAGAAACATTTTCCTAAAACAAGGGTAAGGTTGTTTGGAGGAGGAAAACGTGTGTTGGAGGATGTAGCGGGTTTTATTTTGATTTTGTTGGAAGAGAAATTCTCTTGGTTTGTTGGTTTGTGGTTTTGGTTGTAGACTCTAGTCTTGAGATGGTTGACACAAGGATTCTAGACGGTCCAAAATGTGGTTTAAGATAAACCTCGTTTCATAGGTTAGCTCCCGGATTTCCGTTCGACATCTTTCGGTAATGTGAGCCGTTCTTTCACAATGACCGCAATCATGTCGGGGTGGTGGAAATGGGGTTTCATTTGTTGGTGGTGGAGCACTTGTGCTTGATGGAGCTAGGGTGGATGGTTGAGAGGTATTTTTGTTTCCTATACTTGTTGAATCAAAGTTTAGGGAAGACTCTTGTGGTTGTTGTTGTTGTTGTTGGATATAATGGCAGAAGCTTGGTTCTCCGTCAAGAGGATCATGAATGAATTTGTAAACGGGATGAAACACAAAAGATTGTGGGTATGTATGACCTTGATCTTGTGGAAAGATTGAGGGTCTAGCATAACGGTAAGCTAAACCTTCTATCAAGGATGGGTGATGAGGTCCATCCTCCAATGACTTATTTGGTTGAAATCTAGGTAGTTGAGGTGTTTCATCTTGGGTAAGTGTGTCAAAAAGTGACAAAGATGGAGGGTTTGATGATTTTGATGTAAGGTTTTCTAAAGTTTCCAAATAGGGTAATGGTGATGTTGGTGGTGTTTGGAAAAGTTCCATTGGTGATTGAGGTGATGGAGTTTTTGATGGTTGAGTTTGTTGAAAAGGAGATGTTGAATCACTTGGTTGTGAAGTGTGTATGTTTGCATGCCCATGTTCGGGAGAAAATGGTGGATTATCAAGATTGAGCAAATCTTGAAAGGTGGTTATGTTGGTGTTGCAAGGTGTTGGTGTAGTGAGGTTGAAATAATCTTGGATGGGTGCGGAAATATCAAATGATGAGTCACTTGAAGATGATGAGCTTGATTTGGTAGTTTTGTTTAAGCAACAAGGTTTTACACTAATCCTAGTGTGTTTTCTTGATGTTTCGGATGAGGTGTTGGACTTAGTCATCTCAATTCTTTTGGCTAGTTTGAGTTTTGAGATTGAGTGAAGTAATGGTTTTGGTGTGAGTTTTGGGTTTGTTCAAAGGTGATCAAATTTATAGGAAAGACATGTCATGAAATGAGTGTTTGGATTTGATGTTCCACCATACAAAAATGGAGGTTTGTAATGATTTGGAAGATTACCAAGAGCTTGTCAAATCATTAGAAGTCAATCCAATGGAGTTGGGTTGAGTGAAAGATCATCATAAGCACTCAATGCTATGAGTTCATGGGAGATGTTTTGGTTTGAAATGTTGTAATGGTTTGAAGGATCCTTTTTGAGGGTTCCTTGGGTTAGTTGGTTTTTGAATTTGAATTTTGGCGGGAAGTGGCTTCCTAATTGTTCTAATGGGTGAAAATGGTTCTAATGTGTTTGATGGAGTGTTAGGAAGGTAGTTTCTCACTAAAGGAAAGGATTTAGTATTTTATGAATTGTGAAATTTTGAAAAATAAAACTAATTTTCTGTAGTGCACTGGCGGAACCTTCGGGTTACACAGACGGAACCCTTCTGAGGGTTCCGTGTGTTCCGTTGCCAAAATCTGGGTTACCCAGAAATTGCACTGGCAGAACCCATTTGAGGTTACCGCCAGGCCTGTAAAACAAGGCAGTCCACTATTTTGACCCGCAAGACGATTTTCAAATTTTCCGAAAACTCCTAAAAGTGAAAATATAATGTATAGCGGGTTAGGAAATACAAAAAATACACATCAAAACACTCGTCTTATTGGACTTTGACCGGGGGCTAGCGAATATTTCTATACTTAGTAAGAATAACATAAGCATGAAAATTCAATAAGATCACATATCCTCATTCATCACAAGTAAGGAGACATACAAATAGTCAAATAAACGTAATAGTGCATAAAAGCAAATAACATGAGAGCTTAACAAGAAACACATAGTTTAACGTCTACAACGTTCTAAAAACTAAATAGTGCCAAACGCTCCTTAAGCTTTATCACACAAGCTATCCAACTTCTTCTTCATTTTTCCCATGTACCTTGCCATGCACTTCCACATTCCTTTTGTTTGCTTGAATTCTTCGGACTCATTCGTTATTGCGGGAAGTTGAATGTAGTCTAAAGGGGGTTAGCCTAGAGTTTGGAAGTTCATCATCATCTCTCATTGATGAAGATGAGGGTGAAGGAGATCGAAGTAGCTTTCCTTGAGTCTTAGAGACTCTCTTATCACTAAAAGGCACAAAGATGTGAGGAACAAGAGAGTAGTCAAGCCGAATTCCTTCGTTATTAGGTGGGATGGGTAAGATGGCTCTAAAGAGAGTAGTCAAGCCAAATTTTGATTGGCTCAGAACCAACAGGTAATTGTCACACAAGCTGACCACTTGTGAATGGCCAACCGTAACAAAGATAACCTGGAAGTCTAAGACCAACTCAATGAAATCCTGGAGAGTATAGTGTTTCCCCGGGTCGTTAAAGTCCCAACGAGGCTGAAATTGTGTTTTGGAAAACGTTTATGGGAAGAGTGATTAGGAATAGTAACCATATAA
>LBNU01005999.1:73829-91796 GCA_014162995.1 Artemisia annua | reverse complement strand
CAAAAAAATCCTATCCAACACCACACACACCCACTAAAACCGTATCTACACAAAGATCAAACACTTCATAAATTTTATGAACACAAAAACCAACACCCAGATATATATATATATATATATATATATATATATATATAAAGCAAAGCATAATAAATAAAACACATGGTAAAAGCAAGACAATTTAAAAAAATCATGGCAATAACAAAACATTCATTAATAAATTTATTGAAATGGATTATGTTAAAAACATAATATTTAGTACATAAGCATACATCTATGCTTTTCTTAGTAAACTACACTAAGAAAATACTAAGTTGCCATCATGAGGTTTCTTGGTCTTGCTTAGGTAACAAAAGGGTGTTTGGTGAATTTATTGAGGAGTCATGGCGGTTGCTTTCAATGGTTTGATGGTGGTTGATATGGAGTGGAAGGATTGATATTGTATCTAGCTAGAGGAGGTATTGGATGAGGTCGAGTTAGGAGATATTCATTCCATGAAATATCTTGACTCAAGTCAAGAATTTGTTTTTGTAGGAAGTAGCAACAAGGACAAAAGTAGGTGTGGTTGGTGACTTGATCCAAATTGAGTGGGTGAGGTAAACAATTTGAATATGAAGATGAGGGAGGTTTGTCCAAGTTGCGTTGTGCAAGATGCATAGCATTGAGATCACGAAGATCACGAATTGAATGACATTGAGATCTTCACGGAATTTTTGCTCTTCCGTGGCATTTTGGAATGGTTTATTTGGTTGATGTGGTTGAGTTGGTGTTGTGTAGTTGGATGGGAAGTTATTTGAGGTGTAATTGGATGATTGACCATAATTGTATGGATCATTATAGTTGAATGAAGGTATGGTAGAGGTTTGACCCGGATTGTATGGATTGTAGTAAGGCTCAAAAGAATGACCTTGTGGATTTGGATTGAAGTTTTGGAAGTAAGTGGTTGGAGGTATTGGTTGTTGTTCAACTCCATTTGATGTGATAACATTGTTATGAGGGCTTGTTTTTCTCTTCCAAGTGGATTTTTCACCCATCCTTGCAAGCCTTGAGGCTTTTGACTTTGTTTTGTTGGGAGTAGTCATGATGAAGTGAGTGGAGGTTTATGATGATGAAGGGTATTTATAATGTGGTGATTTTGTGTTTATGGAAGGAATATATGTGTAGGATTTGATAGACAAAATGTGTTTGTGAATTTATGGAAGTGAGGAATCAAAATAGGGTGGAATGGGCTAAAAAGCAGAAAGCAAACAGCAACCCTCGTCCAGCAGATGGCCGGCCCCCTTAATTACTGGCCGGTCCCCTTAATTTTAAGAGGACCGCCCCTTTGATTTAAGGGGGCCGCCCTATTCTGAGGACCTAGGTTGCCAGGAATGTGTTTTTGGTAAAGTTTTTCCAGAAAGATGTTTGCTTTGGGGTTTGGTTTTGGGCAAGACCAACTCTTTAGGCAACTAGGCAAGCATTTTCATAGTCTAATTTACATGAAAAGCATACATGCTAACAATTAAACATATAAACATAATTAAGCATAATTAAGCATGCATATAAAGCTAATAAGCAATTAAGCAAATAATGTAACCTAAAGCAACTAATCCTAAGAGAAGGCACCTATTAGTGGCTAACTAGTGATGGAACAAATGTGACAATGAAGTTCTTGATTTTGTTCTAGTGTGTGCCTATATGAAACAAATGTGGAGTAAAGATTGTTTCGACTCCTAAAAAAAATAATTCTAAGAAACAATCTTTAGTCTCCTTGAATTAAATTTGCTTACTTCTAAATGTTATACATGAGTATATATTAGATTATATACTTATTGATAACGAGAGTAAGACTGTTATGCATGATTTTTAGAAAAACGTTTTTATCGTTATTCAACAATGAGTTTTCCTAATCGTGAGAATGTTTTGGAAAAGAATTGAAGTTTTTATTGAAAGAATAGTTATGCAAACAAAATATCTCAATTTCTGATTTTGTGCAAAACAGAATCCTAGACTCAGATTTGAGAAGAAAGAAAGAAAACAAGGAAACGTTTTACCATCAGATGGCCGGTCCCCTTAATTTTAAGGGGGCCGCCCTTATATACTTAAGGGGTCCGCCCATCTGACACTGAAAAGTGTCCAGAATTTTGGGAAATTCAGAAAGTTTTGATTTTTCAAGAAAATTTAATCAATTTGTTCCATCATTCCTAATCCTAAACGCAAGTGGTTAAATAATTCACGCTTAAGGGGCTTAGTGAATATGTCGGAAATGTTATCTTCCGAAGCTACCTTTTCTATTGTAATGTTTCCTTTTTGTATATTATCCCTAAGGAAGTGATGGCGTATTTCTATATGTTTAGTCCTAGAGTGTTGAACGGGATTCTTACTTAAGTCTATAGCTCCTTTGTTATCACACATAATAGGGATATTTTCTAACCTAATGCCATAGTCTACGAGAGCTTGTTTCATCCTTAGTACTTGTTGACATGCCTTTCCAGCACTTACGTATTCGGCTTCGGTGGTAGAAATGGCAAGAGAGGTTTGCTTCTTCGAAAACCAAGATGTTAAACAACATCCCATAAACGTGCAAATACCGCTATTGCTCTTTCTATCTACGTAGTCTCCCACATGATCCGAATCCGCATAGACAATGGTTTCTATGCCGGATCCCTTAGGATACCATAATCCTAAGTGTATAGTGCCTTTAATGTATCGGAAGATACGCTTAACCGCTTCTAGGTAAGAGGTTTTGGGATCCTCTTGAAAGCCAGCGCAAAGGCAAACACTATACATGATATCGGGTCTGCTTGCCGTTAAGTATAGTAAACTTCCTATCATTCCTCTATATATAGTGTTATCTACGGACTCACCCTCTTCATCTCTTCTGAGTTTAACTTCCGTAGATATAGGTGTCTTAAGTGGTTTAGAGTCTTCTAGGCCAAATTTCTTAAGCATTTCCTTAATGTACTAAGATTGGTTAAAGAATATTTCATCTTCTAATTGTTTTATTTGTAGTCCTAAGAAGAAGTTTAGTTCTCCCAACATACTCATCTCAAACTCATCATGCATGATTTTGGCAAATTCATCACACATTTCTTGACAAGTTGAGCCAAATATAATGTCATCGACATATATTGAACAATGATAATATGTGGGTCACTTCTTTTAGTGAAGAGAGTATTGTCTACCATTCCCATGGAATAATTATGTTTAACCAAGAATGCCTTTAGTCTATCATACCAAGCCTTTGGAGCTTGCTTAAGACCATATAAAGCTTTCTTTAGTTTATAAACATAATCAGGTTTTGCGAAGTTAATGAATCCTGGAGGTTGTGCCACATATACCTCCTCATTGATAAAACCGTTAAGGAATGCACTCTTCACATCCATTTGGTATAACCTAAAGTCTAGGGCGCAGGCATAAGCTAAAAGGATTCTAATCCAGCTACGGGGGCATAGGTTTCGTCATAATCAATTCCTTCTTGTTGATTATAACCTTGGGCGACTAACCTAGCTTTGTTCCTAGTTACTATTCCATTTTCATCTAATTTATTCCTAAATACCCACTTAGTTCCTATTATGGTCACATTCCTAGGATTTGGGACTAGTTCCCAAACATCATTTGTTTTGAATTGATTTAATTCTTCTTGCATAGCCATAATCCAACTTTCATCATTTAAGGCTCCATTTACGTTCTTAGGCTCTATTGTTGACACAAAACAAAAGAAGTTAGTTTTGTCTTGTGCTTGTGATCTAAGTGTTCGTTGGTTTAGGTGACCTATGATGTTGTCTAATGGGTGTGACCTAGATTCCTTAATATTTATAACTTCGTTTTCTTCCAAATTTTCTTCTTCAATATCATTTCCTAAGGGTTTAGTTTTACTAATCTCAATAGCTTCTTCTTCTATAACATCATAATCTTCTAAGGGTAATGTCTTAGGTGGTGGAGGAGTTTCATCGAAGGTTACATTTAATGATTCTTCTACTTTCATAGTATGTTTATTTAGGACTATATATGCTTTACTATTTTGCGAGTATCCTAGAAAAATTCCTTCATATGACTTAGGGTCGAACTTAGTAAGATAATCCTTAGTGTTAAGAATGAAACATTTCCTTCCGAATACCTTAAAGTAGCCTATGTTTGGTTTTTTACCTCTTAGTAACTCATAAGGAGTTTTTCCTAGTATTCGTCTAATAGACACCCTATTAAGTATATATGTTGAAGTATCTACGGCATGACACAAAAATTTTTGTGGGATAGATTGTTCGTTTAACATAGTTCTACTCATTTCTTGTAAAGTCCTATTTTTCCTTTCTACTACTCCATTTGATTGAGATGTTCGTGGAGCGGAAAAGTTGTGAGATATTCCATTTAAATCACAATATTTTCCGAATTGTACTTCGTTATCAAATTCCCTACCATGGTCCGTCCTAATTGAAACTATAGAGCATCCTAGCTTATTTTGTATCATTTTACTAAATGTCTCAAATTTTTCAAAGGCTTCGGTTTTATCGCTTAGGAACCTAGTCCACGTGTATCGTGAATAGTCATCTACTATAAAAGTAAAGGTAACCCTACATTTATTGTCACATATTTGACCTATACTAAGCAAGTTATATGTTAAGTTATCTACATGTTCAACATTTTCAATAGTTAGGGAATCTTGAGAGATCGTACCTTTGCCTATGATTTTTCCACGACGATCACTACCAAAAATAACATTACCTCCATTGTATGCTTTGTATGTAGAGAATAACTTGCGATTCCCCGTCATGTGTCTTGAGCACCCGCTATCTTTTACCCATTCATCCAGCTCCAAATTTATTCCTAGGCAAATTTCATTTGATGCTTGAGCGACGAAACATTCTCCTTTAGTCATTTTGTCTTCATCATCAATTTTCTTCATGTAGTTTTTCTTTTATCTTGTGCTCTTTGTCGCTTTTTAATGAGTCTTTTAAATTCTTTGACAACCTTTGCGTATTCTTCGTCTTCACTTTCGGAACTAGGATCGTCATCGTCATCTTCACTTAGTTCTTTCTTGGTTGGCATCTCTACATAGTCTTCTTGTTCATTCTTGTCGTGGCTCATGTTGTTTTCGGCATCTTTACCTTCATATAAAACATTTGAACTAGTAGCACTTGTACTTACTTCAACTAAATATTTATCTACAATACTTTCTTTTGCTACTAACTCATGTGCAAATTTTTCTTTGGCTTGACATTCTTCTTGGTGATATTTTAAAAGATTTTTCCACATGTCGTTTGCCGTTTGACAAAAAAATATTCTTTCATATTCAACATTTGGTATAGCTTTGTATATAATAAATTTTGCCAAATTATTTTATTTTTCAAAAGTAGTATTTATTGATTTAATATCACCAATTGAAATGACATGCCAAAGATCATAGTCTATTGATTTCACATAATTTTCGAATTGATTTTTTCATGTAATAAAATTTTCATTTTCAAGAAATGGTGGTTTAAAAACAATTTTCCCTTCTAAATATTTTTCCATTTCCATAGATCGATTTCAAGTTTTAAAATACAATATATTTTAAAAATCTTGTTTGACGTGGCTCTTGATACCAATTGTGGAAAGCTAGAAGGGGGCGGGGAGGGGGGGGGGAGGTTAAATAGTTTTACGTCTTTTAAATTTACAAAAACATTGTTTATGAAAACGTCAAACCGCACTTTATATGATATCAAAAGACTTGCACAATTATAAACAACGATATCTACAAGAGTATAATATGACAAGTATGTAAGTAAATAAGTAACGAGATAGAGATGGAAAGATGGCACCGTGAGACAAAGGATTTATAGTGGTTCGGCTACGAATCTCTTCTTCGTCCTACTCCACTCCCCGAGCACCTAACTCGGGAGTTTTCTTCACTATGTCAACAAGCTCTTTTATGGCGGAGAAAACCTTACACAACTTTTGCTTACACCGGCTTAACGACACAAAGCTAAATGTCGGGTTCTAATCCTAGCTAGAACCAATCTCACACCACTACACGACTTGGCACTACTTCTACACACCACAACTTCTTCACTACTACACACCTCTTCACTACTTCACTACTTCACTACTACTTCTCTACACAACTTCTATTCACAACTAACCCACCTAGATCTACCTAATTACAAGCACACTACTACTTCACAAAGAATATACACAATATGCACAACTAATATACAATAATTCTTAAACTTGATGTTGAAGGAATATTCTTCTCTTGCACTTTGGATGAGTATGGATGAGGAGGGATTGAATCACTTGAAACAAGGATTAATAATCTAATGATCAAAGGGTTTTGGAAGATGTTTAGAGAGATTTGGATCTGAAAATTTTTGTGCAAAAGGTGAGGAAAAATACCAGATTTGAGGTGGTATTTATAGGCAAGTTTTCGGACACATGGAGCGTGTCGGTCCCCTTAATTAGTGGCCGCCCCCCTTAAAATTAAGGGGACCGCCCCTTATAATTAAGGGGGCCGCCCATCTGTAACGGCCAGAAAACTTGTCTTTTAGTGGGGAAAGTTTATTTGGTGAAAAACTAACTAATTTTGGTTAAAATTTTGAATTCATCTATTTAGTATGATTTAAACATTTTCTTTTATTACCAAAAGTATTTTTCAAAAATATATAATATGTTTATATTTATTAAATAAACTTTGTAATAATTAATTAAATACCCCTTTGATCATGAGATGTATTAAGCACTTGTTTATTCATACCTTAAGTGATTAAGTTGGATAAAATGATATAAACTAGCTTAATACTTGTTTACGTAGTAATCTTACGTTTAATGATTTTACATTTTGTGATCGTCAAAACGTAGAGATATCCAAAACAATAAATAGAGTTTTTATGCATTATTTATGTCAACAAATTTTCCCTTGACTTTTGTTTCGATCGTTTTGACTTTTGGAAAATTTAACTTTTTGTAATGACTCGTCTTCTAGGGCTCTTGCTTTATCCAGACATTCCTTATAGAAACATATATCATAAGGGATATGTATTGGTTTCTGTTTTTTTATAGAGATTGTAGAGAGTATAATGATTCTCTTTCTTATTTTTTGAGGATGACTAATTGTTTTCTTAAAGAGGAAAGTTGTGCTTTCTTTTGTTGTGATTGATATCGAACTTGTTTCGTTATGCTTTCCATTTGCGGGTAAAGGTGTCTGCAAATGTTGTTGTCGTTCTTTATATGCTTGATGAATGGATGAAATTGATATAGTTGTAGTCGACTTCCACGTGTAGTTGTACTTCCAAAACCTGTTACATACTTTGAATCTTTTCGTAATTTGAATTTTGTTTATAATCTTTAAAATTGAGTGTTTTTGTATTTTTATTCCAGAAATATATTTGTATAATCTGGATTTGTACTTTTCTGTTTAAAACAGATTTTTGCTCAATATTGCTCAAAAGAGCTAGTTCGTTGCTCGAAAGAGCTAATTCTGATATTTGTATTTCTGAATTAACAGATATTTGCTCATTATTGCTCAAAGGAGCTAATTCTGATGTTTGTTTTTTTGAATTGACTTGATGAATTGGTTTTCCATCAATGTGTAATACTAGTAGACTTCTTTCCATTGTGAATAGCCTTAAAACATTTTGCTCAAATGCCATCTGAAGCATCTATTTCAACTAAAAAATATTTTGTTTCCGAGTTATATAATTCATATAACATTATCTATGATCATAATAAATTTAGAATTGAATCTTTTGTTTTTATTCAAAAACAATTTATAATGATGAATTAACTTGTTTCATAATAAGATTCATAGAAATCAAGATTATCACTATCATAGTAATCGTCTAGTCTTTCCGATCTATGTCTATAGTATTTTTCCATTCTTTTGTTGATGTAAAATGGTGGCTACTGCATACTTAAATATAAAGTAATCCTAAAAATACAAAGCAAAATGCGCGACAATGTTTCATTAGATGTACGAATCATAATTCCTCCAACGATATTCGAGAGGTTATTAAAGACTATTTAAGATGTAAGCACTTTATGGTCATCATTCGTGCTTATAATAGGATTTGCTATGACTTCATTTGAAGCTAAGGTAGATGATTTACTAAATCGTTCTGCACATAATATTTTCAAGGAAAACCGTAAATGTATAATTACGACACTCACTACGAAGACTCCAATAGACTTCATTACGTGCTGATTACGCGGACCTGAAATTGTTGAAACAGTAATTCAGTTTTTTGATGAATTTCCCCAAATACATTGTCTGCTGAAGCTTTTAAACAAATTACAAGTTGATCAGCTGTTGTGATGAAATATATGGTAAATTTCCAATACTTCTATGTTGTACTGGGTTTAAAATTTATCTAACAATTCCCCTTTTAGCTAAAGTTTTAGGTTAAATAGTAATTTTGCACTTATATGTAATATATGATGCAAATGTTGATTAGGTTTTGTAATGATATGGAAGCACTCAAGCCAACTTTGTGATACAAGTAACAAAGCAACAGGAGCATCACGAAAGATGTTTAAACAAGTTCTACAACATCATCAAGTAAGAAGACATCAAAAGATACATGGAGCTACATTCACCGGGTAATCAACCCTTTACCAAAAAAATAAATATATAAATAAATAAATGACGTACATGGAGCTAATCAGATCTGTGATGAAATACAAGTTTTTTGTATTATATGAAGAAGCGAAAGGGCTATAAGTACGAAAGCACCATTAGCATCACTTCATTAGTTAAGGCAACATTATTTTGGGTGCCTTGTTTGGCCTAATGTTGTGCTAAGTTAGTAAATTATATGTAATCTAAGCACTGTCTATTATTTACATGTGTACTTGGTTCAATGTTTGAGTCTTCATTTTGAATGCTATTGTTTTAAATCCCGCCGCAACGTGTTGGCTCATCTCCTCGTCGGTAACATTTGAGATTTAACGTGTGCATTGGATACATTGAATTAAACAAGGGAAAAGGTTTACAATGCGAAGACATCAAAACATATAGTAATTAGAAGTGATGTATGAGGATGAGTAGTAAACCACACTGTTTAAACGAAAGGGAATGCAAGATCATGTGACGAAAGCATGTTAATATCATATTGTAGCTACTTGTTTCCTACTTATGTTTCACATTCAAATTTAAATGAGTTAAATAAGCTTTAAAAAGATATGAAAACTCAGGATACCGGAATATTCGTAGCTTATCGCGAGACTATCGATGGATATCAATTTGTATCGTTATATTTTTAGGCTAATTATATTTGTAACGCTTTTTAACAAAAACCATACCGAAATTTGTTTGAACACAATATTAATTTGCCAGTGCAAGATTTCCCATTAAAAAGTTCTCCTGAATCACAACACTACAATTTCATGCACCTATGGTACATAGTATGAGTTCCTGTGTTTTCCCACACCAGAATCAAACCACCAAAATATAGGGTGAAAAAGTGAATTAAACAGCAAAAGACGACCACAGATACTCTGGGAGAACTTGATTAAATGGCCATAGAAAGTGAACAAAAACTATGTGAAATCCTTGGTATTGCTTTCATAGGATCCCTGCTCAAGTGTATCCAAGTTTTTGCAAGCAAGCCAGGTAGACAAAACTGTGGCCATTCTTGCAAACACGAATTTCCATTCAGAATGTAGAATCGCTGTGTGCATTCCACAATGAACCACCAATAACTAGGTATCTCTAAATATCTTTGGAATCACTTCATGGGCACTGATGTCTAATGCCACGGGATCCCTGAAAAGAGATAAATAGTTTTAGAGAAAATGAAACCATAACCGTAAATTAGAACTGTAAGAACACTCATTATGTTATTTCATCGAAATCTATATGACACTCATCAGGTGGCGGAAAAAAGTGTCGGCATGTGCTAAAGCTATTGAAAAGGGTCTCCTAGAGCAAAAAGTTGAGTAATTATTTAAGCATATAAAACATATCTATGTTCGGATTATGTAAACACAAGGGAATAAACAAAAATACAAAATTTCATATATTATCCATCCATTGCCTGCTAAAAGAAATTTTATGGACCACCCTTAACAACCTAAATAAATCCAATAATATAATTACCATCACATGTTTAGTTAGACCCTTCCGCACCCATGATTGCACCCATGTCAAGAACGTAGTCAGTGATGGAACCGATTCGAGCCAAAAAATATTTAGTAAAAAGAGAACACTGAATTAATTAATCAGGTAAGTCAGATAATCAATGCAAGGGGTAATCTCCTATTTCAAAGTTTACAAACCATCTATCTCATATGCATGTAGAAGAGAATGTGACTGATGCTACAAATGGAAATGCAAAAAACCTTAAGCATAATGTTCAAATTAAATATTTTTGTTTATGCAATTTCAGAGAAAAATGATCTTCTGAATATGTAATTAAAGAGATATCTAAACTGATGGCTATAACCAAATAGTTATCACACACAAACCTGCATAACACTTGTCCTTTTTCTGAAGAGCTAGGGATGAACCATTCTTTTCTGAGGGAAGGGGATTCAAACTGCAGAAAGAATCCATCACTTTGTCCATGCTTCCATTTCCTTGGTCCCTGTCCTTTCCAGACCTGTATAGGAAGAAGGCTTACGAAAATTTAGGAGCTTGTGAAATTTCTATCCTTGAATTAAAGGAATGCCTAGTTGCACTTGGGACGTTTACATATTTTTATGAGTTGTTTGCTCACAAATGTAACATTAACTCAACCTATAGGGCTCTCACATCTATTTCACCTCTACCTTTACTAGTCCCATGAGTTGACTAAATAAACTTTGAAACTAGCATGAGTGGACGGATGAAAATACAAAGCAACAATCAGCTCATTCAACATTGTTCAACATACAGCACGACATGGACCTTAAAGTTGCCATCCTATATCACATGCTAACCGAAGTATAAAACCAACAGAAAAACTGACGTGTCACTTACGCCATCTTGTCTGGTTGAATTGTCCATAATGCGGGAGTTCATATAATCACAATCAAGGTCGCAAAAATCGCTAGGCGGTCCGGTACCGCCTAGCGATTAATCGGTTAGGCGGGGATTAATCGGATTGGAGATTAATATATAAAATTATAAAATTTTGAAACTATATGCTCGATTTGGCCGATTAGCCGTTTTTTTTTTTTCCGATTTGGCCGATTTATGCCCGATTTGGCCGATTTATATCTGATCTGGCCGATTTCTATTCGTAACCGAGTTGGCCGATTTATCTGATTTCGCCGATTTATGCCCGATTTGAACAATTTATGCCCGATTTGGCCGATTTTTTACCGATTTTTGACCAAACCAATTTATAAGGCCGATTAGTGAAAATCAGGGCGGTTAACCACCGCCTAGTTGCAACGGATAGCACAATAAGGGTTGGTTTTTGGAAAGTAATCAATTATAACCAGAATCTACTGTTGCTTTGGATTCATATCTTAGGGCTTGCTTGGGCAAATCGATATAATAGGATGACTACAATAGTGTTTGAAAGGTTATAGTGACAAGTGCAGTGACACCTTGCCCTCTGACTTGACCAAGCAACACACAAGACACAAGGGATATGAATCCATAAATGCCATGTGAACTCCCTCTATATTTTGAATCCAAGACAAACTGATCAGAAAAGATGGCCACAGTATGCAACTTATTGATTTTTCCATGTATTTATCCTTCCATCTTGCACTTAATTAACAATTTCAAGCAATGTTGAAGACCATTTTGCACACCTTAAACAAATTATATTAAGTCAAGAGCCTTAAATAATGTGCATAAAGTTAAACTATTTGGTAGTATAATTGCCAGAAGAGTAATATTACTGTACTGATATTTGGATATAATGTTTGATGTACTTTGAAACGATACTTGTAATTAGTTTGTCAGTACCAAAACTGTACTGCATATAGCTGACTATTTTTGAATTACAGAAATTCAATAGTGACTACTGTATAATACAGTAGGTATACCTTGAAATACCACTTTAGTCTTTTAATTTAATCTTTATTAATTATTAGGTTCAGGAATAAATTCTTTTTTATTTAGTTCTAAAAAAAATAGGATGGCAATGTCATTCACCATTTGGCCCATTTTTGGTTTCACTCTGTTCGTAACACAACACTAAAGGTGTCTCTTGTAGACAGTAATTTTCCCTAAATTTGGGTTCGCAAGAGGACGCAAGAGGATGCAAGAGAGTTTTTTCCCTGATGATTTGTTAACAGATTAATGAGATTAAGTTTCTGTCTCAACAATGACAGGCTTTTCTACCTATAAACTAGATGAGTTTCTAGATGATATCTTAGGACCATTCCCATCTAGTAGCTCCTCGTATTAATGAGAATATCTTGTAATTGGTACAGAAAAGAATACTTTTATTTAGAAACAAAGAAAACAAAAAAGGTAATGCTTTATTTTTCATGTCCTCGATTAGAATGATAACGGGAGAAGCTTTAAATTAACCATAATTACTTTATTGTCTAAAATGGTTTAGTTTGAACCGCCCTCGCTTGGTCTTAAACAGATAAGTATTAAGACTTCCTTTATCTTTTTCTTTCCATGCAAATCTTCTGACATATGGGAGGCGGGGACTTTTCCATGTCGCTCATGTAATTTGGCCGGATAATGTATAAAAAAGCCAAACTATCACCATTCACTAATCTACATTAAAAAGTACATAAAAAGAAAATGTTATTGATACCTGTGGATATGATATGATACTCTTTGGTGAAACTAAGCATGCTGCTCGAGAAAAAGATTCGACAGCATATTGCCTTAGGAAGTTAACACAATCACCGTGTGTATGGGGTGACTCAAATGCCTGTTTAATTAAAAATGTCAGCCTTAGTGGTGGAGGTCATTTCAAGTGTGTGTACAAAAGTGAAATAGCTTAAAACAAAACAGGTCAAACTGGCCGAACGTTGCCAAAAGTGTAATTATAATGCATAAAGTGATAAAACCTCCTAATTAGTTTTATTCAAACGCTATAGTATTACTTATCTAATAAACTATTTTTGTAATCATAATTCATATGTTGTGTTTAGTTAGGGAAACACTCATGTTTTCCACAAAATGTTTGGTACAAAACAAAGAAAACAGAATTCACGTTCAAATGTTTTATTTCCAAAATATTCTCCACAAAACAAAAATTCCCTATTTCCTAACTTAACAAGGAAAATTACAAAACAAATTTGTTTCTTCCTTCTAAATGCGTTTTCTATCTTTTCAAGTGTTTTGTGGAGATAAATTTCCCTTCCAAATTCTTACAAAACTAGAGATAGAAAACAAGAGAATTTTTTCTGCAACTAATGCACACTATCGGTTTTGACTGGCTAGCCAACTCATATTACCCACTCCCCCCGCGGCTCTTTTTGGCACCTTAAACTGAATTTTACCAGAGGGAGAAGGAAGAGATTATCTGGAGAAACTTATAAGGGAATTGACAGTAAACATAGGCAGCGGTACAGATTCAATACCTTGTCAATGTTGACAACGGGTGCATATTTTTTAGTGTCAGTTTTTTCCTTATCAAGCAGGTAATGAACTCTAGCATCCACATTAGATGTTTGGTGCCATGATTTAACAGCAATCTCCATTGTTTCAACAACAAAAGAGAAAATTTCTTTCCAAGATTCCTCGGCTACATGCATCTGTGCCTGAAAAAATAACAAAATATAGATAGCTATTTACCAGAATTCTAAAAGGGTTAATCCCCAAAGACATCAGTAATAATCTTAAATGCCTTACATAAACTAATACAAGGAAACATACGGAAACACGTATTAAAGGATTAAACTTGATTGGCGAAAACCAAACTATCACAGTATATTAACCAAGAAAGCAGTTTAATACTTCAAAGCAAGCTTTTAAAACATTACCAAAGAAAATGTGTTAATTAAGTAATTAACTCATTAACTGAAAGTCAGAATAAATTTTTACCAATTCAGACTTGAATTCGTCCAAGTGCTTTGCCAGATCAACATTGGATCGCATGTTGTCCACTTCTTCCTTTTGCTTTTTATCTTTCGACAATTGTGTCAGCCTCTTGATCTTTCTTGATACCTCTGTACTTTGTGGATTGTGCTGAGAGGCTATTTTAAAGGCATCCAGTGCCTATATTACACATGCAAATTAATTTTATCAGATACCGGCTTCACATTCTGAATAAATATGACATATACACTAAAGAGGACTAAAAGTTTACATCATCATATCGCTCCATGGCTTCTAATACGCATCCTTTCCGGAAGTAACCCTGTGGATAAACAATGACACTTTCTTCATAAGGAAATTGATGCTATATTAATACCTATCTATGAATATAAAAATATATGTCATTTTGGTACCTTCTCCCAGCTGGGATTCAACGAAATTGTTGTTTCAGCATCGCTGAGTGCTTTTTGGAGCTTAACAAGATTTAGAAATGCTGCAGCTCGATTGCTGGAATGTAAAATAAAAAGATTTGAGCAAAGTGACAAAAGTGGCATGGCATCCTCATCAAGATTAACCAAATCATAGAATGAGCAACACAATCAGATGGTACTAAAATACCTAACAAATATGATTAAAAAAAACCAGCAACAGACATTCTGAATCATGATGTGTTTGGTCATTCAGTTTCACCTTCCATACCAGGTCCATGTTTTTAATTCCCACCATACATAGAGAGCCAGGTGAATCTTATAAATAACAAAGAAAAAAGAAGCATGATTATGGCAATTGGTAGACACCGCAAGCCGAAATTAGTAAAGTGAAAACCAAACCTCCTAAAGTCAACCTTCTTTCTTTGTTTTGTAAATTACAAAACACTTTTGTGTGTGTGTGTGTGTGTGTGTGTGTTTTCTTTGTTTCCCTTGTAAGTTGTAACCCCCTTCTTTTCTTAAAATAAAAAACAATATCATATGAACGCATTTCTATGTTTAGTGGAAAAGTAAATCCCCTCAACTGAAAATAGAAAACAAATAATTTTTTTTCTCCGGCTAAACGCACCCTAAGTATCCTACAACGAAAGGCTTATAGTGTGTTCAAACTTCTTCTTGGAACATAATGTTACAAACTCCCTAACTATAAGCAATTAATGTATTTGGCAAGTCCGTGCACATCCATAAACAATATGTAACGTGCTTAACCTGAATCTTTATAGATTGGAATTACTTAATAAGAAATGTGAATTTGTAGTGAAATGATAAATGGGATTTGTTATTGATCAATGAGTTTGTTACAAGAACTTTTTGAGAGAATTACATCAAAAAGCTAATTACAAAATGAGAAAGTGAAAATTATTTAAAAGGTATAAAATGGGCCGGAAAGTTGGTTATGTTGGTTTGTTGGCTGATTAACCTTAGTCGTGCTCTGCACGTGTCTCTTGGTTATGTTAAATTTGTTATTGATCAATGAGCTTGTTACAAGAACTTAAAGAGAGAATTACATCTAAAAGCTAACTACAAAATGAGAAAGTGAAAACTATTTAAAAGGTATAAAATGAGCATGAAAGTTGGTTATGCTATTAAGCTTAGTCGTGCTCTGCACGTGTCTCTTGATTTTGGCTCGTAACATTCCACTCTCCTAGAAAACATCCTTGTCCGCAAGGATCTAACACAAAGTCAGGAAAACGTTGGACCACATCTATCACCATAGAACTNAAAAACAATATCATATGAACGCATTTCTATGTTTAGTGGAAAAGTAAATCCCCTCAACTGAAAATAGAAAACAAATAATTTTTTTTCTCCGGCTAAACGCACCCTAAGTATCCTACAACGAAAGGCTTATAGTGTGTTCAAACTTCTTCTTGGAACATAATGTTACAAACTCCCTAACTATAAGCAATTAATGTATTTGGCAAGTCCGTGCACATCCATAAACAATATGTAACGTGCTTAACCTGAATCTTAATAGATTGGAATTACTTAATAAGAAATGTGAATTTGTAGTGAAATGATAAATGGGATTTGTTATTGATCAATGAGTTTGTTACAAGAACTTTTTGAGAGAATTACATCAAAAAGCTAATTACAAAATGAGAAAGTGAAAATTATTTAAAAGGTATAAAATGGGCCGGAAAGTTGGTTATGTTGGTTTGTTGGCTGATTAACCTTAGTCGTGCTCTGCACGTGTCTCTTGGTTATGTTAAATTTGTTATTGATCAATGAGCTTGTTACAAGAACTTAAAGAGAGAATTACATCTAAAAGCTAACTACAAAATGAGAAAGTGAAAACTATTTAAAAGGTATAAAATGAGCATGAAAGTTGGTTATGCTATTAAGCTTAGTCGTGCTCTGCACGTGTCTCTTGATTTTGGCTCGTAACATTCCACTCTCCTAGAAAACATCCTTGTCCGCAAGGATCTAACACAAAGTCAGGAAAACGTTGGACCACATCTATCACCATAGAACTTTGGAAATTCCAGTTTTACTCATTCTGCTAAATCTACTACTACTACTACCCTCTCCTCCTTTCAATCTATTGACATCACCAAATACTATAACTGCAACATCATGTCCTTAATGCTATTGGTGACAGTATCTAACTTCTCATTCAACCCATTAGACACATGATCAACATGATCAGTTACCCAATTTCAAATACCTTCATCAACACCAACATCTAAACTAGTGTTTCTCGTGGTCACCATTGTAACACTGACTATGACCATCTATACTGACTAACAAATTAACAAAATTCACAGAAATGACAATAATTAACCGTACAACCTAACGACGTATATGCGATTGGAAAGATTTGACCGGAATTTGATCAGAAAATTCAGTTGTATGGTTGAACCAAGATTCCAAAACAGCTATTAACAGAATTTAGGGTTGTCTTGGTAGCCAAGATCGAGCTCTGATACCAAATGTAACGTGCTTAACCTGAATCTTTATAGATAGGAGGTTATCACAAACAAGACACTAGAATTACTTGATAAGAAATGTAAATTCGTATTGAAATGTTAAATGGTATTTGTTATCAATGAGTTTGTTACAAGAACTTTTAGATAGAATTACATCAAAAAGTAAAAGAAAGTGAAAACTATTTAAAAGGTATCAAATGGGTGGGAAAGTTGGTTATGTTGGTTTGTTGGATGATTAAGCTTGGCACGTGTCGACTTTGGCTCATAGTTGTCAATAGCGACGATAGCGGTCGCTATAGCGCGCTACGTAGCGAAGCGGTTAAGTGTCGCTATTATCATTTAGCGACCAGATAGCGACAAAATCATTTTTTTTTTTTTTTTTTTATTTTTCTATTAATCCGTTAAGAAGCAAAAAGGGGTTTCATTGTATGCATTTCATCAGCCCCTATTTATCATCACCATTCCTTCAACAACTCACCGCTCCGGTCGTCACTCCGGCCATCCACTCGCGCAGGCGCCGCCGCGCAGTCACTTCGGGGCGTTCGCCGGCGCCGCGGGCCGGCCGGGTCGGGCTTCAGGTAAGTATACTCAGTCAGGTCCATCTATATCAATTCGCAACTTTGGAATCATTAATTCCAACTTCTTGATCATCGTAATGCGGTGAACTAAGTTCCAATCCCACCTTCAGGTGTTTGTGACTGCTGTCGGTAAAACGTGAATGGGTAAAAAGAAGACATAGCGGGTCTAAGGCAAGTTTGATAGAGGGGACTGTAAATCAAGTGAAGTGCAATTTCTTTCCTCGTGGTTTACCCTCGGGGGGAATACAAGCACAAACGAATCATCATCATGCTGGTGATTCAGCGGAATGATCTGCGTAAATTTGTATCAAAAGTTTTTTCCTTCCCGAACCTGTGAAGGCGTTATGCAGAGTAGGAGTTTGACAAAGAGAAAAGCCAAGCAAGCTAAGAATCTCCGTGATCAGAGAGATTTTCGTACGGAATTGTTGATGAGTGATGTAGAGTTGAGTTGTTAGGACAAGAACGATGCAAGTATTAAGAGAGTATTGTTTCATCAAAGGGAAAGAGGCCCATGCTACCACATCTTCATGGCTAATGAAACATAACCGAAAGGCCTCGTTAGATGCGATGTTTGTCAAGCC
>LBNU01005999.1:36441-73731 GCA_014162995.1 Artemisia annua | reverse complement strand
TGAAGATGAAGATGTGGGTGATTTGGATGCTGAAGAAAATGATGTTGGGGCTTATAAACATTTTGAGCCGACTGTGGATGGCCTTGGTGATGATGGTGACGATGATGATGATGAGTTGGAGCCGACATTTGATGATTTAGAATTTTAGATATTACTAATAGACTAATTTAGCTATTTTGGTGTTTTGAATGTTAACAAATGTTTATCTGTTGAATGGTAAAACATATCTTTATTTTGCTACTATTTTATCGCTAAACACAAATAGCGGTCGCTATTTATCGCTATTCGCTACGTAGCATATAGGTGGCTCGTCGCTATTTATCGCTATTCGCTATTGACAACTATGCTTTGGCTCATAACACAATACTTGAGGCAAAACCACTATTTGCAAATTGCAACAAACCAATCCCTGGTTTGGTTGGTAAGTTATAAGAATGGTTTTCATTCTTATATTAGAGTCTGTAAGTGTCTGTAAGTGTCCTAAGGGACTGAGATGAGGAATGTCACTCTCATCCGTTGTACTTCAATGTTTTTTGGTGTAATACATTTTACCGGGGTGAAAAACCCTTCTACCCAAAAAAAACAAACCAATCCCAAAGTAGTAGATTGGACCGATAACGCAAAAAATGTCAACATAAAACCATGATGCTTTTATGAAAGTTGTCGCTTTGATGCTAGAACTTAAAGGTGGCAAAATAGGTGGGTTGGTTCAGGTTTGGGTCACGGGTCTAGATGGGTGTGGGTCTGTACGCGTCCGGATCTAGATAGGTCTTCTAGAACATGGGTCTAAATGAGTCCGCATCTAGATGGGTTGGGTCAGGTCTAGATGGGTTTGGTCCGGTCGACAAGAATGAATTTATTTTTTATTTTTTATTTATTTATTTTTATAAGTAAAAGATGAAAAAAGTTGTAAAAAAAATAATAAGACCCGCTTGACCTGCCTAAACCCGTTGGCTAATTATCATATAATTGCACTTTCCATCAAATACCCAATTAAGCCTATCTATAACATTTAGAGAGACCCAACTAGACCCATCATCCCCTACTAAATATTTACCCAACTAGGCCCATGTTTAACTAATAGGTCTTAACTTGCCACCTCTACTAGAACTTTGGGTATATAAAACCTAGATATAACACACATATTAATAACTCTACTCATCCATAATAGAAGAATTGGTTTGTCTCGAGTCTTGGATGGGTTCTAGCTAACGGGACGAAACTTTGTTCATGGTAATGACTATTTTCTTATCACTATTTTAAGGTTTTGCTTATTATAGTAGAAGTGTATGTCATATACATAATGTGGACTCTAACGCTTACCTTTTAACAACTAATGCCTAAATTTATTTATTGTTACAGCATAACAACAGCAGCTATAAATTTGTCATTGTTGGGATTTGGTGTGGAAAATAATAATCATTTTTAAATATAAGGACTTTAATCAAAGTTCGAGGTTAATTGTTACTTATTAAAAGACTAGGAAGAAGCAACAACTGATCCCGGGTAGTGGGGAGAGTTTGATTAGATGTAAATATAATAATTAAAGAAGAAGCAGAAGAAGAAGAAGAGACCTGAAAAGGGTGGGGTTTTGAGGATCTTTCTTGATGGCTTGAGTGTAAACAGCAGCTGCTTTTAAATAATTACCAGACTTGAACAATGAATTCCCTTCATTCTTCAGCCTTTCTGATTCCGAATCCATTTCAAACAACTTTTCTTCTTCCTCGACTGGATATGTTTTATTCTCTTAGGGTTTTGTCCCGTCTTTTCTGTTGTTCAAGGGAGGCTGTGTTTTGGGACATATGTGAACAAGGGTTTTTTTTATATCGGAAATTTTGCATTTATGCCACAAACATGCCACTTATTATCATTTACGAGAGAGTGGCAGCGGTTCGCCGCCTTGCGGGCGAGATTGTTTGTTTTTTTAGATGAGTTTATGTTATATAAATAAACTAGCTTATATTCCACGGGATTTTAGATGATTTTGCACCAAAAAATTAAGTACGCGAATAACGTAACAAAGAACAACGAACGTAAATGGTATGAAATTTTCTTGTAATGGAATAATAAGTTATAAGGGAATGATAGTATAAAATACAATGCTTGTAAAATATCTAAGTAATAAACGTTCATTGTGTGATCTCCAGTATGTTTGTCTTCAGAAGCAAATATATGTAGTGATCATTCTAACACTTCAACAAAATATCCATTATGTGAACACTTAATAAGTTATAAAAGTATATAAGTAAAAGAAGTTTGAGATTTATAATAAGTGTAAATAAAAAAAAATGCCACAAAACTTGTAATATGTATATTGTAGTTTTTCATATCATAGACCTTGAAGAATTTCTTTATATACCACATTTATAGTAGTTTTTGATAGGTTACCATCCGCATCTGAAACAACAACCTTCGAATCTTTTTAATTTGCTTTTGGCACGTAAAAGAGCAACATATAACTGGCCATGTGTGAAAACACTTGAGTAGTCCATGTTCATTTGAAAACCTAAAACAATAAATAAAAGTAAAACGTAAAGAAAATTGTTGATAGAAGTATATGTAAAGTTAAAAAATAGAATAAAGTATCTCATTTATATAGTTGTACATACCTATTGAACATTGATGTTACACACTTAAGTAATTCTTTGTATACAACGTTTGTAATACTTTTTTGGGATATTACAATCTGCATCACATAGGACAACCTTCAAACATTTTTGCTTTTGTAGTACTTTTCGAGATATTTCAACTTGACCCGTTCTTATAAATGTGAGGAAAATATTCTTAAAGTTTTTGTAAACATGATATGTTACACAATATATTTCAGACATAAATTACAATAATGTTACCAATAACAATCATGAATACATTACTTGAAGTTTACACGTTGTAATAATTAGAATAATTGAGGTAAAAAGTTTTGGTAAATTATATTCATACACGCAAGGGCCTTTTCTTGACACGCTCAAAGGCTTGTTAAGAAGTCACATTTCCCATAAAATGTCGAGGTGGTGGAGCCTTGGCTACTCCATGACTATTAGAGCGCTGGGTATCATGTATACCATTAACACGTTATTGGTATGTCACCTCACGTCACATCATCCACTTCTAATAACACACCATTCACTCAAATACCACTAACACGTTATTGGGTCCCACTTTTTTTTAATTTCATTTTATTTAATAAAAACAAACACATTTATTAAACACAAATTAAAATTACAATGCATAAATTAAAATTACAATACATAAAAAAAAAATTACAATACAAAATTTCAAAAGAAAATCATAGCATGGATAACATCTTGTATCAACTTGTTTTTTCTTTCTGGTAAAACTTTTGTAATTGTAAGTTGCAAATTAGCAAATTGCCTTCTAAAATTATAACCTCAACTAATGAAAAGCTCAACTTTTTAATATTTTATCTTAAGCAAAAAATAAATACTCCGTGATTCTTCTACACTTGGGAACACAAAAAGTAAATAAATTTATTAAAAATATTTTTTTCTTTTCTTTTCTTCATCTTCTCCACTCTTTCTCTCTCTCATGGATCTTCATCTTCTTCTTTTATATTTCTTTTACTTCATATTTTTTTCTTAATTTATCTTTCTTCACAATAAACTTTATTTCCTTCTTACTTTTTGTCATCTCAAGATGCATGGTTCATACTGATTTTGTAAGGTGGTTCCCCAAAAAATCACTGCATAAAATATCACCACATTTTACCATTAACGTGAGCCAGTGAACCAACTCAAAACCCAATGGCGCGTTAATGGTGTTTTCCTCGGTATCGTGTTTGGCGCGTTAATGGTTTGGAAAATCACGAATGGCGTGTAAAACTCGATGATACCGAGTGCTCTTAGTGTTATGCAAATCCATCTCTACTTCCTGTGTATAGCCAAAGATATGAGAATTCATTATACAATTCAAAAACATAGCGCATATATTTTTTCTTAGCAAATAAGCAATCATGTATGTTCCAATGATGCTATCATGCTAATATATTTGATAGATAAAAGTACATAAAGGACTACAATATTGGTCTAAAAGCCAAACTATAAAACTCATAGGCGACATGATTTTCCTCAGAAAGTAATACTTTCCACAAACATCAAATGTGGTGATAAAGTCAAAGAAGATAAGTAAATATAAAGTGAAGAATATTTATATAAATTTTAAATCATCACAGAAGTAATAAGGTTGCCGTACATACGAACTGTTAAATTAATTTTTTTTTTTTTTTTTTTTTAAATTCGACTATTTGAGGTATGATTTTAAGTGCACATATTTAACTAAGCATACTTTAAGATATGAGATATAGGGATGAAATAAAAACCATCAAACATCAACATATCAGACTCTCGATCCATTTTAAGCTTTATTTGGGTGATACATGTAGTTCATATGTGGGTAAGTATTCACATACAGTAAATAACCAATCTCAAACATCCCACGCTGAGTCTAAAAAGGTAAAAATAACGTGAACATTGACGGTTGTACCAAAAAAAATGTTGATAGATCATATAGTACTAATCTAACACTTACAAACATCCATCTTAAGTTTCGTTTTTAGAAAGAACTAACCTTAGCATCTACTTCTGTGACAACTGGTAAAATTGAGAACCGGATTTAATATGCCGTATTATAAATAAAATGAATCGTTAATATTATTGAAATGGTTTTTCAGAAATTACGAGAATTGGTAATTGATTATGTGGAATGTGATGTGTATCGTTGATTATTTGTGTAGAATAGTATGTCGTTAGACCATTCCTGTCGGCGTTAAGTTAGGCACTACTTCGACTCTGGCACTAGAAATCCTAATAAAACGTGTATTTAATGAGTAATAGTTACGATTTTATTCCTATACAAGTCCTAAAGTTTATATTTAGTTTCATTGAGCCGTGAATGACGAAACGTTTTGAGTAGATTTTGTTCATTCAACGAACTATTTTAACCTTAGAAGGAATTGTTTTAAAGCGAGCGGTGAATATTAAAAAAATAATTTTGTGTGGCGACCGACGTTCTTGTAAACTTTAAAAATAAATGTTTCGGGAGAGATTATGAAAAATAATTGATTAGGGTCCTTGACTTCAACCATTTTATATAAACTAAACAATTGAGGGACCTAATTGCAATAAACCTAAACTACTAAAAATATAACCCTAAACCTAATCTTCATCTTCATTTTATCATCTCCATCACCACCTCTCTTCCTCTCCTTATTCACGCCGCCGACCACCACCATCCACGGCACACCGCCGCCGTCATCACCACACCACCACCACCATTTTACTCAAAATCAAATTCTCTTTCATCTAGTACAATTCACGCACTCAAAAACGACCCATAACACCAAATTATTATCACCACCGCCTCCTATATCTTCACCATCTTCATCTTTTTGCTTCAATTGCATAGATATATAGTGGGAAGGTAAGAATATGTGTTTTCACGCATGGGTTGACTCGAATACGAGTCAAACTCGAGTTTTTTCATTATTTTGGGTACTAATATTGATGAGTTTAATGATTTTTAACATGTTGGTCACGTTTGGTATCAATTAAGGGTGTTTGGATTCGGATTCGTGGTCAACTCGTGGTCAAACCCACGAGTTAGACATGATTTGGTCACTTTCTTGTATACTAATTGTGCTTGGTTATGATTTTGGGTAATACTTGATGCTTGGTTTTGATTCTTGAATGATATCCATAGCTTCTTGATGTTCTTTCTCGTTGTGGGCCTAACCGAGACCCTTTTGGGGGTGTTTGGTTCGTTTGTGTGACTCGGCCTAGCCGAGGAAGCCCAAGCCGAGACCCTAAGGTCTCGGTAGTATGTTTCTTGTCATTTTGATGCTAAAATGTTGTTGTTATGGTTATTGTGAAATTATTGATATCGTTATTATTTGGTGTTGAAATTTGAGAATGATTGCGACTTGTGGTTATGTTGGATGAGAACTAGTTTAATTGCCGATATGTATATAATTATGAGTTGATAAATAAATGGTTTGGCGATATATGAAATGAGTGGTTGATGATTAAATTGTCGTTAGGGAATATAGTTGGTAATGAAACGTGGTTAATATGGGTTAATAGTTTTGACGAAATATATTGTTAAGGTGAAATATAGTTTTGACGATATATATATATAGTTTCATGAGTAATAAAGTTAATCGGTAAATATTGTTTTGAATGTATATGTATATAAAGGGTTGAGGAAAAATAATGATATTGGTATGTGAATTTTAGTGTTGAGTGTTTATATGAAATAACGTCATAATATGATAATGTGGTATTTTGGCTATATGAATTGGTTATGAGTTTACATGTTGCTATATATATTGTGTGACTAACGTTTATTGTTGATGTGATATTGAAATGGAGTGCTTGGTTTGTGATTACCAGAGTTATAAGGATGAGAACTTTTAGAATGACGGAGATAGGTTAGTACGAGAGCCGTAGACGGCCTCGCATTGTTGTAGTTTGCGAAGTGTGAATTGGATATCGGGATATATTGGATTGATTATATTATGACGATACATTCTTTGAGACTTTGTGCACGTTGAGGTCGCCTTGACTTTCTAGTCTTGGTTGGCTTCAACAATGCCGTTACATTTGACTTTGGACTTTGACTAGTTATGTGGACCGGGAAGTTATGACTCGGACACGTGGACTCGAATAAATAATAATTCGTTCAACATCGTTTATTTCGATTAACTTATATATAATATGAGTATATATATATATATATATATATATATATATATATATATATATATATATATATATATATATATATATATATATCCACTTATATAATAGATAAGTGACGCAATAAATAAATAATAACATAACGATAACTATTAACTATTAAGTTAGCTTAATAATTATCTGAACCTTATTAAACACATATATAACGAATTTGAATCACAATTTAAAAACGAAAGTACTTTTGAATGAGGATCCATAAAAGTCCCCAAAAACATATGATTTCTTCGATGCGAGTTATTAAATATTCGAGTGCACGCAAAAACAAGTTCAAAGTTAATTCCTTCTTGTGATATTGATTTTACCCCATTTACGGTAAAGTTTCGGATTTATTTAACGTTGATAGGTCATTAATATTGTTGTTGGACCTATTGGACTACGAGCCCAATAGGAGCTCAATAAGAATATTAAGCGGCAACATTAACGAGAAATGCATCCTATGACTAATATATATATGATATAACTTGGGGATCAATAAGTAATCGGTAAATGGTTGGACTTATCGAGTTAACGAATTTGATAAGCTATCAACCCTTCATACGATGACTTATCGACTCATGAAGTCATATCATTCGACCTTGACCTTTATGTGCAACATGGTTTTGGAATGCTATATGTATTGAATGCGGATATGTGCGTATGTGAACTACTTGGTTTACTTGAGGCTTATGCCGTTATGTGATTTCGTTATTTATGCATCTATGATCTTTATTGAGGTACTTATTTGTTAGGAATACGATTTTTCTTATAGAAGATTCGGTCACCCCAAGTACGATTAAGCATTGTTTAGCTCGTAGTATTTATATTAGTAATTAGTACGTAGATTAGTATTAGTTAGAATTCGTGGAGTCGGGTCGGGTCTTTACCCACTGTCAGCCCGATCCACCGCCCGGTAGTGGCAAAACACCTTGTACATATAAAAGGCCCTCTCCATCCTTGGAGAGGGTTGAACCTCTCATAATCTCATTTTCTTTTTTTGGTTTTCTCTCAAGGTTCCATCTCTTACTCTCTCTACTTTCTCTCTCTAGATTTCTTTCTTTCTTTCTTTCTAAACTATTCGATCCATACACACACTTCATACGTGTTAAATGTTAGTTAGTATCCTACAATTGGTATCAAGATCCATGGTTACATCCTAGGGATCGTAGGATCTTAGTGTTTGGACTTGTCGTGTATGGTTTGTTTTGGTTTCTATTAGTTTAGGAAGGGTTTACTCATATTTGAGCTTGTTCGTGGTGATTCTTGTGTTGTTTCTTGTACTTCTTGGATTAGAGGGGTTAGATTTATCTAGTTTATTAGTTGGTTTGGCTAGATCTTACGTTTGTGAAGTGTACGAGTGATTTTGGACCTTTTTCTTGGCAGCGGTTTTCTCCTCGGTAAAGTTTTCTTGGCAGCGATTAGTTTGGGGTTACAGCGGTTTGTACACTTTGTCAGCGAACATAACGCTGTACTTTGTACTATTTCAGCGGTTTGCTATCAGTGGTTAGTTCAGTCTGTCCTTTGTGTTCAAGCGGTTAGTTTCTCCAGCGGTTTTCTTTCTCAGCGGTTACCTTTTCAGCGGTTACCTTTTTCAGCGGTTTATTATTCAGCGGGTATTATACTAGCGGTTACTCTATCAGCGGTTANTACTTGTTTGTGGAGTTTGAAGGGGATACGGAGGAGGATCCTCTCGTCATTTGGATTGCTGGAGGACCTGGTTGTAACAATTTCTCTGCCTTCTTTTTTTTAAATAGGTGTGTAATTCTTATCTTTGAAACTAAATCAATCATGACTTCATAAATTTAAGAAAACTAGGCCAGGTTTGCTATCAGTGGTTAGTTCAGTCTGTCCTTTGTGTTCAAGCGGTTAGTTTCTCCAGCGGTTTTCTTTCTCAGCGGTTACCTTTTCAGCGGTTACCTTTTTCAGCGGTTTATTATTCAGCGGGTATTATACTAGCGGTTACTCTATCAGCGGTTACCATTGTCAGCGGTTTCCTTTCTCAGCGGTTACTTGTCAGCGGTTACTCTGTCAGCGGTTAGTTTATCTTAGCGGTTTTCCTGGTTGACTTTAGTAAAATCCCGGGAAAGAATCGATTTCTCGGTTTAAGTCACGTGTGTTGTAAAATCCCGTTTAAGACCTTGTCATCATGACTACTGTAACATCTATTGATGATATCCAAGCTGTTGGGTCCGACACTCGACCTCCAATGCTAGATAGAACTGACTATGAGTCATGGTCACAAAGAATTCGTCTGTATTGTAAGGGCAAAGAAAATGGGGAGAATATTATGAAATCAATTGATGAAGGGCCGTTTCAAATGGGTACTACCAGGGATGTTATCTCCACTAGTGAAGATGGATCAGTCACCTTTGGAATAGACAGACCTCGTACTTAGCATGACCTCAACGAAGCAGAAAAGAAACGCTATGATGCTGATATTCGAGCTTCCAACATTGTGATACAAGGGCTACCCAAGGACATCTACAAACTGATTAACTTCAACACTGAGGCCAAAGCAGTTTGGGACAATGTCAAAATGTTGCTAGCTGGTTCAGAACTTACAAAGGAAGATCGTGAGTCTCAATTGTATGATGAATTCGAGCACTTCAAAATGAATCAAGGTGAGAGCATTAATGACTACTATGTCAGATTCCATAAGCTTGTTAATGGCATGAGGATGATCAGAATGACAATGCCCAACATCCAGCTCAACTCAAAATTTGTCAACAATATGTCACCAGAATGGGATCGGTTTGTCACAGCTGTGAAGTTAAACAAAGGACTCAGAAACACCAACTATGAACAACTCTATGCTTATCTGCAACAACATGAGAAACATGCCATGTATGATCGTCAGCTGAGAGAGAAATTTCATCCCTCAAATGATCCTCTTGCTCTAATCTCAAGTGTTCAGGGGCTAAACCAATCCTCAGTTGATTCAATCAATCATCCAAATACTGCTCAAGCTACACAGAACCAGTCTTCCCTTGGTCAAACATCCATGCAAACAACAAGTGTCAAGACCAATCAACAAGACTCTGGGAACTCATACATTGACAAAAGGATTGATAATCTCTCCAACCAAGTCTCACTACTTGCTGTTGTGGAAGATGGGCGGATTGTGGTTCAAGGAAGACAAAATGTCCGGGGAAATGCACAGAATAGGATGGGTAATGCCAATCAAGGACAAGGAAGACAAATCAAGTGCTACAACTGTGGTGGGCTAGGTCATACTGCAAGAAACTGCACTCAACCAAAACGTCCTCAGAACTCCGACTACTTCAAAGACAAGATGTTGCTGATGCAGGTACAAGAGAATGGGGTTCTATTGGATGAGGAACAACTGCTATTTCTTGCGGGTGATGAAGGGAATTCCTTTGATGCTGATGTGGATGATCAACCGGTCCAGGATCTTGCTCTCAACGACCCAAACATCTTCCAGGCTGAAGATTGTGATGCCTTTGATTCTGATGTTGATGATGAACCTATTGCACAGACCATCTTCATGGCCAAGCTTTCATCTGCAGTCACATAGCCACAACAATCGGGATCTTCCAAATCATCCATCATCTCTGAGGTACTCAAATTGTATGACACATATGAAACATGTGCTATTCAAACGATTCTCGATGAAGTACATCAGACTAATATTGTCATGCCAGATGATGTTGATTTGAAAAACAATAATGTTTCCTCAAAACAACAACATGTGGATAACAATAAAGAAACTGATGAACTTACTAGAGCATCTGTCGATACACATGTTGATAATGTGATGCACAAACAAAGGACTCATAATGAAGTAAAACACACTGACATTATTGATTCAGATTCTGCTGATATGGGTAATAGTAATGTTGTCCCATATGAGCAATATTTGAAACAAAATGCCGAGTCTGCTTTACCAAATGATGACTCCTCTGTTGATAATGACATTGGTGAATGTGATGAATATACCGCTGTTATACCTGATGATACCTTGACCACTAGAATTAATATTCTTAAAGATCAGGTGAATATGTATCAACAACGTGCAAAATTTGAGTTATCCGAACGTGAGCAGAAAATGGATTGGCAAATGTGTACATATATTACCGAAAGGAATTCAAAGGAAGAAGAGTTAAGAATGGAAATAAAATCTTTGCAAAATCAAATTGATCAAACTGTTAAACAAAAACAGGAAATTCAAAATAGTGTTACCACACTAAAGTTAGATTTTCAAAGTAAAGAAGCTAAGCTCTTAAACGATTTTTCCAGCTTAAAGGCCTTAAAGAACAAGCTTGAAGACAAATTGTACACACAAGGCCAAACCATTCAAACTGCTCAAATGATGCAAAAGCACATTAAGCTTCGTGATGAACATAGCAATAAGGATGTAGGAGTGCCTAAAACAAATTATCTTAGGAGCATTAGTGCCTCTTAACTTGCCTTATATGATTTTAATGTGATGCTTGCACCCAATCATGCCCCACCTGATGTGCGTGATACAGAGGAGATTGATGAAATTGAATCAGAAATTAGAAAAAGACTTGAGATTAAAATAAAGGATCCCAAGAGCATTAAAAAACGTGTCAATATCAAACCACATAACTACTATGAACAGAATCGATTGACCTTTTTCGTGCCCCAAACTAGGTTAACTCCAGAACAGATTTTTTGGCCTTTAGATGTTGAAAAACTGAAAGCTGAACGACTTAAGGCTACCACTCCCCTTAAGTTTGCTACCCCAACGGTGTATCCTCCCAATACACCAATGAACCTAGTTCAGATAGCTCTTCCCACTCAATGTAAAACTCTTATCAGCATGTACGTTTTGCATCAAATGTTTGATGATTTTGACAAAACATGTAAAAAGAGAACTCCAACGGGAATTACTGAGGGGGAAAGGGGTTTTGAAGTTACAAAAGAATGTTATCTTACAGAAGTCATTCCGTTTTTTAAACAAATCAAAGAACATTTTGAATGCATGGACACGTCACTTAAATCAGAGATTAATGAAATGAAAGATGTGTTTAAAAATCTGGAACTTGAAGGAAAACAAACTGTAATAGATCTTCAACATAGTGAAATTGCAAGGAAGAATGCTCTCATCATGAATGATAATTTAATTGCTATGTGCATTGCTCAAGATGTGTTTTATACTGTTACTGATTCATCTTTAACTGCTTCCCAATTTCATGAAATGTCTGTTACGTTAAATGTTTTCCAGAATCGTGTTGTTGAGCTTGAGGGGGAGAATTTAAAATTGCGCGAAAAAATTCAAAAAGATGATCATGATAACATGGTCAAGCATTTTTCAAAACTAGAGGTTGATAATCTTAATTTGCAGTTAAGATATCAACATCTAGAAGAAAGAATTAAAAACTCAAATGCCAAGACATCTTCGGATTCTCCTGAATTTGATGCATATTTTGAGTTAGCCAAACGGGATGAAAAAATTCAAGCTCACACTAACACGATTCGGAAACTGAAGGTTCAAATTGCCCAATTAAAGTCGAATAAATGTGATGTGATTGATACCCAGAAACCTCCGTGTTTAGATTCTCAAAATCTTCAACTTCAAAACGTCATTAACCACTTGAAATATGAAAATGATTGTTTTCAAGCTGAAAACTCAAAAATCAAACAACATTACAAAGAGTTATATGAGTCGATAAAGATCACACGTGATAAAACGAATGAGAAAATAACTTTTTTGTTAAATGAAATTCAGAATCTAAAGACTTAGGTGAAAGGGAAAATGCCCGTCACTGGATGTGATAACTGTCTCACCAAGATCGTTAAAACAAAGAGAAATGATAGTGATGCCATTAATATTCCTCTTCCCCTTAGGAATAATGCGTTTGTCCATAGTGAGTACCTTAAGTATCTTAAGGAGTGCCTAGAAATCCTTTGTAAGACCATTGAAGAGGTTAGAATGGTGAGACCTGCGGACATTGCCATCCGTGATGTTTATTATCTCACCAACAGATCATATGAACTCTTAGATTATGCCATTGGTACATGTCCCAAAGCGGTTTGCATGCGTGATAAGGTTGATGAATCTTCCTCTAAGGTTAAGAACAAGCGTGTTACCTTTAATGTGCCTTTGACATCATCAGAACGTAACACATCATATACCAGAAATCAAACAGCCGTATCTCATTCTAATGTTCCCATCATTAATTCTACAGGAGTAAAAGTTGTCACTAATGCTAGCGGGTCAAAGCCTAGTTGTAATACAAGGAATGATAGAACTTCGCCAGCTAAGAGTTCTTAAGGAAAGGAAGTAGAAGACCACATTAGGAACAATAAGACTGATCTGAATGTTATGAATCGTGTTGATTCTAGTATTAGCTCTAGGCGTACTGTAATTAATTCGAATTCTAAAACCACTTGTAAGATCTGTAATGACTATTTAATTTCTGGTAATCATGATGAGTGTGTTAAGACATGTTTGAATGCTTCTAAATTACCCCCTGTTGCTCATACTATGCATCATAAACGTGAAAAACGTGTTTGGAAAGCAACAGGAAGGAAGTTTTCTACTGTTGGTTATCATTGGAGACCCACTGGAAGAAAGTTTTCAATAGGACGTAAATGCCCTTTGACCAAACAGCCTAATCCTAGGTTTTCCAATATTAAGGTTTGGAAGGAACTGGCAGAATATTTCCCATAGGATTACAATGCGATAACCATAAGTCTAGTGCCCCCTCATGTCATGACTTGACTAAGGATACTATTGAACCTTCCTCTTCTGTTGCAATAAACGATGTTTGTGCTAACCAATCGGATCCCACTTATGGTTGGGGATCCACGTTTTTCAGTTATCCATATCTGTCTGGTTTCAAATGCAGATCGTAAAAATCGTCCTATGGTATTTGGACTCAGGCTGCTCAAAACATATGACTGGGGATCGCTCGCGGCTCAGAAATTTCGTGAAAAAGTTTATCGGGACTGTTAGATTCGGGAATGATCATTTTGGTGCAATAATGGGTTATGGAGATTATGTGGTTAGCGACAGCGTGATTTCTAGAGTATATTATGTAGAAGGGCTTGGGCACAATTTGTTCTCCATTGGTCAATTTTGTGACTCAGATCTGGAAGTTGCCTTCAGAAAACACACTTGTTATGTTAGAAGATTGGATGGTGTGGATCTTGATCTTCTGAAAGGCAGACGAGGCTCAAACCTCTACACTATATCCATTGAAGATATGATGCGATCATCTCCAATTTGTTTACTATCTAAGGCTTCCAAGAACAAGTCATGGTTGTGGCATTGTCATTTGAACCATTTGAACTTCGGTACCATCAATGAACTCACTCGTAAAGATCTCGTTCGAGGCATGCCCAGGCTGAAGTATGAAAAAGATCATCTCTGTTCCCTTGTCAATTTGGTAAAAGCAAGAAGCAATCTCACAAACCCAAAACTATCAACACCATTATGGAAGTTCTTCATACCCTTCACATGGATCTGTGTGGTCCAATGAGAGTTCAAAACATTTTTGGAAAGAGATATGTGTTAGTGATCGTTGATGACTACTCTCGGTTTACATGGGTTAAATTCCTCAGATCCAAGGACAAGACACCTGAAATCATCATCAAACTAATCAAGCAGCTGCAAGTTGGACTCAATAAAACTGTCAGATTCGTCCGCACAGATAACGGAACTGAGTTTGTTAATCAGCAACTTACTCAGTTTTATGAAGATCTGGGAATTAGTCATCAAAGGAGTATACCTTGAACACCTCAGCAGAACGGAGTCGTTGAAAGACGAAGTACCCTTGTAGAGGCCGCACGAACAATGCTGATTTTCTCCAAAGCTCCAATGTTCCTCTGGGGAGAGGCAATTGCAACTGCTTGTTACACTCAGAACCGATCACTGATCCATCCTCTTCACAGCAAAACCCCCTATGAGCTGGTGCACGAGAGAAAACCCGATCTCTCCTTCCTTCGAGTTTTTGGTGCATTATGTTACCCAACCAACGATAGTGAAGATTTGGGAAAGCTCAAGGCAAAAGCTGATATTGGAATTTTTGTTGGCTACGCACCAAACAAGAAGGGCTATCGAATCTACAACAAAAGAACCCGACAAATCATGGAAACTATCCATGTCACGTTTGATGAGCTGTCCGAGCACACGACTCCTGAATACTCCAGTTCAGGACCCACATCTAATCTTTTGACTCCTGGACCAATTAGTTCGGGACTTGTACATTCCTCCACCACTGATGCTCCATCTGTGCCACCTAATAGTGAGGACTTGAAGAAATTATTTGATCCAATGTATGATGAGTATTTTGAGCCTCAACAGAGAGTCGAACAAGAACAACAAATCATAGGTCCTGATGCTGCTGCTAATGATGAACCTCAACCGATAAACGGGCCTTCCATCTCCATCTCTTTTAGTCAAAATGCTCCATCATCGAGTCATACCGCACACACAGATCAACCTTCTTCAATCCCTCAAGGAGAAGCATCTAATAATTCATTTGAAGTGAATCCTTTTGCTCAACCACTTGATGAACCTTTTGTCAACATATTTGCCCCTGAACCATCTAATGTGGCAACCTCTTCAGAAGAATCCAACCCTGCTACATCAGTTCCCAGTCATCAACTTCATGAGCATATCAGGAAATGGACAAACGATCACCCAATTGATAACATCATTGGTAACCCATCTCGGCCGGTATCTACACGTAGACAACTTGCCACAGATGCCTTGTGGTGCTTCGTCAGCTCCATACTTTCCAAAGTCAAACCGAAGGATTATAAAGATGCTTTGACTAAAACATCCTGGTTCACTGCAATGCAAGATGAAATCCATGAGTTTGACAGACTCGATGTTTGGGAATTAGTACCCCCTCCCGACTGTGCCATGATTATCGCCCTCAAATGGATCTTCAAAGTGAAGCTTGACGAATATGGTGAAGTCCTAAAGAACAAAGCTCGGCTAGTGGCCAAAGGATATAGAGAAGAAGAAGGCATTAACTTTGAGGAATCATTCGCACCAGTTGCCAGAATTGAGGCCATCAGAATCTTCCTTGCCAATGCAGCTAGTCAGAACATGATTGTCTACCAAATGGAAGTGAAGACTGCATTTCTTAATGGTCACTTAAAGGAAGTAGTATATGTAAGCCAACCAGAGGGGTTTGTTGATCCTGAACGCCCAAATCATGTCTATCGCTTGAAGAAGGCACTATATGGTCTTAAACAAGCACCCAGAGCATGGTANTGTGCCATGATTATCGCCCTCAAATGGATCTTCAAAGTGAAGCTTGACGAATATGGTGAAGTCCTAAAGAACAAAGCTCGGCTAGTGGCCAAAGGATATAGAGAAGAAGAAGGCATTAACTTTGAGGAATCATTCGCACCAGTTGCCAGAATTGAGGCCATCAGAATCTTCCTTGCCAATGCAGCTAGTCAGAACATGATTGTCTACCAAATGGAAGTGAAGACTGCATTTCTTAATGGTCACTTAAAGGAAGTAGTATATGTAAGCCAACCAGAGGGGTTTGTTGATCCTGAACGCCCAAATCATGTCTATCGCTTGAAGAAGGCACTATATGGTCTTAAACAAGCACCCAGAGCATGGTATGATACTTTGTCCAAATTCCTTCTAGCCAACCAATTCACCAAGGGTGTGGTCGATCCTACATTGTTCACTAGAAAGTTGGGCAAGCATCGTCTCCACGTTCAGATATATGTGGATGACATTATCTTCGCCTCTTCAGATCCATTGGAATGTGATCGGTTTGCACAAGAAATGAGTACAGAATTCCAAATGTCCATGATGGGGCAAATGTCGTTCTTCTTGGGGCTGCAAATCTCTCAAAATCCTCACGGTATCTTCATTAATCAATCCAAGTATGCTAGTGAAATCCTAAAGAAATTTGGATTTAAATCATGTGATTCTGTTGAAACCCCAATGGTAGAGAGGAAAAAACTCGATGAGGATGTTGAAGGGGCACCAGTTGACCAAACCAAGTACCGAAGCATGATCGGATCATTGATGTATCTCACAGCTAGCAGACCAGAGCTCTTATTTGTTGTTTGCATGTGTGCTCGTTATCAATCCAAACCTACCAAAAAGAACTTAGAAGCAGTCAAAAGGGTCTTCAGGTACGTTCAAGGAACGATTCACATGGGCCTTTGGTATCCTAAAGACACTGCTATAGCTCTCACTGCCTACTCTGATGCTGATCATGCGGGGTGTCAAGATACTCGTCGAAGTACTTCGGGCGGTGCTCAATTTCTAGGAGATAAGCTGGTTAGCTGGTCATCAAAGAAGCAATTGAGTACATCGATCTCCTCTATAAAGGCTGAATACATTGCCATGTCATCCTGCTGTGCTCAAATCCTTTGGATGAGGTCTCAATTATCCGACTATGGTTTTGTATACAACAAAGTTCCGTTGTACTGTGACAGCAAAAGTGCCATTGCTCTTTGCTGCAACAACGTCCAACACTCAAGATCAAAGCACATTGATATTCGACATCATTTCATCAGAGAACAAGTGGAAAAGGGAATCATGGAACTTTACTTTGTGAGGACGGAATTTCAGCTGGCTGACATCTTCACTAAGGCCCTTCCTAGAGAAAGGTTTCAATTCATTCTCCCACGTCTTGGAATGAAGAGTATCACTCCTGAGTCACTCAAAAGTCTTCAGGAAGATAATGAGGAGTAATGGATTCACTTCACATATCTTTGTACATATTCATTAAAACCTAAAAAGAAAAATACAAAAAAAAAAACCCTAGAAAAACCATAAAAATTTGAAAAACATAAAAAATACCAAAAATAGTTTCATCTTAGACATGTCAAATAGGTTTGCTATTACTTCAGATAGCAACCCGTGCTTCTAAATGGGGAATACACGTCCCCAAAAGGATGGTTGTTCCTCGTACCGGGTGATGTTGACCTGGGCACGGATTACTTTATATTCGTGTTTCATTCGAAATGTTGTACGCTTCAGTGCATCATTTCTAGAAAAAGAAGAGAAGTCTTCTTTCATCCCAAAATCTCTCTGTTTATGATTCTTCAAGAGAGTTTTTGTGGTTTACAAGGTGGCTATTGGACTTAAATTTTTACAAATGCCCTGCCGCTCAACTTAATGACCACAACACGTTAAATTGAAAATGGGTCATTAATTGAGGGGGAGCGTATTTGCTCAAAATTTCTGCACCTTTGAAAACTTTGTGCACTAGCAGTAGTGAAAGTGTGTCTCAAAATCAGTAAATGCTAAAATTTTATCACATCTTCTCCCATTTTTCTTCTAAAATCATATAAATCAATTGGGATCACAAAATCTCAAAAGATTTGAAATTTTTTGATCTGGGGAGAGAATGTGATTTAAAAATAAAATCTGATTTAAAATGAGATGTTTTTGGACTCAAAAGTTCGCTCTCCCGTATGTGCTAAAATTTTGAAGTTTTTGAAATTTAATCAAAGCACATATTGAGGGGGAGCAAGTGAATAAACGGTGAATTAATGATCTCAAATGTTTGCTCACCCGTATGTGCTAAAGTTTTAAAAACTTTCAAATTGAATCAATCAATGTGCACATATTGAGGGGGAGCAAGTGGCTAAGAGTCTTTCGCGTGTTTTTACAACAACAAGTAAAAACCGTGAAGTGATTATGACTCAGATTTGACTCATGAATTGACGAAACACAAACGTTAGAATTCGAAAGGATTTATCCAAGTAGAAAAGTACCGTTTCGAGAAGCTCTTCTTAGATGTATACTTTGACGGGTCTAACTTCTTAAGGAATGTTAACAACTTCAAGTTAGTTATTAGGGCTAGTTATCACCTAAAAGCTGATAATGGATCCCTTTAACTAAGCAACGTAAACGTGTCCCTAGGGTATATGTCTATTAAGAGTAGATCAATTCAAATAAGTGCAACTCACCCCGACATGTGCAAATTTCTATCTTTAACCTATGAGCACATGTTAAGGGGGAGCGTTTGAAAAATGATAAAACTCTCAAAGTGTTAAAAAATTGTGTTTCTTTATCATAAACACTTTGAGAGAATTTTCAATGATTTGGTTATATGGCGATTGTGGAAAGATACCAAAAGACCGACCACTTTAATTTAATGCATGGAGTTATAAGGATGGTAAGGTTAGGAATATGTCCCATGATCCACCAGAACCGGAGGGATCTTCCCAGGGACAATCCAATAGATAGATTAGAAGTCCTTAGGAATGATTGAAAAAAGGAGAAAAGTGAGAAAGGGAAGAGTGCCGACTGAGACTGAGCTAGGACTGGAACAAACCCAACAAGGTTCTAGTGATGAAGTCTCGGTAAGCACTGAAGGGGTTGAAGAATTAAAAAGAAATGAAATGAGAAAGGGTGAAAAGAAATAGCCCTCCAATTATTCAACCTTAGGGCAGAAATCGGGTTCAATTCATATGCTACTGGTTGTTACTAAGGTAACACCGGTATTGAAGACAAGACGTCGTGGACCCAGTGACGCGCTGCACTAAACCTTCCAGCCACTCAAGTTCTCTTAAAAGAGCTTGTTTCATTCTCACGGGGAACCGGTGTAATCTATCGACTTGTCTCTTAGAGCTAGTTGATATTGAAACAGGATACCCCTCCCTAGTCTCCGCATAGGATAACCAATGAGCACTTATCGAGTCTAGAGCCACGAGATGCATCAAAAGATCTCATAGGAATACTTGATACTTCTACACTGGTTGTTCAACATGAAGGACACCAGATGTAATATTTTGAGTCCTACGTAGATCTTAGCAATCTGCCAAGAACACTTATGAGGGAATATACATAAGTATTTCCCAGTGATTGAGTGGAAACTCCTGCCAGGGTCAACATCAAACAGCCCTGACAGCAGGTCACTTTGGTAATCTCTTGTGGATTACGCTTAGTGGTTACGGTGGTGTTCCAAGAGGCCTACAGTCATGGGGTGATCTCCAGCGACTCACCTAATCGTTGGTGTACTTCGGTATGTCAGTGAAAGCCCTTTTGGGGGCATCCGATTGGGAACGGCCTTGGTAAGGATTAGAGAAAGTCTTCACACTATGCTGTTGACGATCTCGAAGTCCGAACTTGTAAGTGCCGGTATGTTTATTACTAACCAAGTTTTATGCAGCTCAACATACCAAACGTATCATGTTCACCACCATCACTCGAGTTCCACATGCTCATACCAACATCTAAAAGGAGCCGTCAGAACTATTCAACCATGGAGATTCACTCAACAAAGATGTATGGGCATGTTGGAAGGGCGTATTCACACCAAAGACAAGGAAGTCGACGGTTGCTGCTGATTGCTGAAAAGATGCTGATTCATCATCACATGCTTACAAATCAACATCAAAACTAAGGAAATCATGATCATGAAATGGGCTTCAACTATGCTTCCACAACTCTGATGCAGAAGATCATGATCCAGAAAAGTGTGAGCATGACAACACAAAGACCATCACAACATCAAAAGGAGACACATCCACTCAAAGAGGACTTGAAGCTATTTAATTGGATGATGAGCAACAAGCAATGTCAAAGATCATCCTAAACATCAAGCAAGTCTTCTTGAGTCCGCTGCTGAAAGCACAAAGTACTTATCTATGAAGAATCAACAACTACGAGCTACAAAAATATCTTCAAAGATCTCAATGCAAGAATTAAAGATTTAATTTCGGGGTGACCTCCCTTAGGGGGAGATTGTTAGGAATACGATTTTTCTTATAGAAGATTCGGTCACCCCAAGTACAATTAAGCATTGTTTAGCTCGTAGTATTTATATTAAGAATTACGGAGTAGTACGTAGATTAGTATTAGTTAGAATTCGTGGAGTCGGGTCGGGTCTTTACCCACTGTCAGCCCGATCCACAGCCCGGTAGTGGCAAAATACCTTGTACATATAAAGGCCCTCTCCATCCTTGGAGAGGGTTGAACCTCTTATAATCTCATTTTATTTTTTTTGGTTTTCTCTCAAGGTTCCATCTCTTACTCTCTCTACTTTCTCTCTCTAGATTTCTTTCTTTCTTTCTTTCTAAACTATTCAATCCATACACACACTTCATACGTGTTACATGTTAGTTAGTATCCTACATTATTTGGCGCGAGTTCACTTGAGTCGAGACTTTGTCTCTAACACCCACACCGAACGATACCAAACGATACCAAGTGATAACTAAAGCTTTTCAATGAACGTTTTCTTTTGAAAAATAAACGGAAATCGTTTGGAAAACTATGGGAAGAGATTAACTTTTGAAGCCATATTAAGCTAAGATCTACATATATGATTAGGTAGTGCTGAGTCCGTAGTTGCCGTCACTTGCTAGCTGCAATCCTGCCTTGCTTCTGTTGATTTTCTGTGCCAAGTTGACTTAGTTGATGTAGAGTTAAACTACCTTCAAGCTGTTTATGCTGTTCTTCTAATTGGATTGTTGTGATAGCCTGCTTATGTTATAATTGTGATTGTGCTTTGCTGGACTTGAGGTGAGTTCATAGCCCCACTATACACGCATTTTAATTGTTTTCTAAACTTGGGGGAGAAAACATGCAACTAGTTTTCTTGGACCTGCTACTACTTTGTTTTGCTATTGTGTTGGCTAGTTTAGGTTAGACGGAAGTAGATATTGACCTAGAGCTTGGGCGCTTTGACCCTAGTTTGGAATAGACTCTGCTGCAGCCTAGATCCGGGACAGTAACGGGTGGTTCCTTACTGTGATTGTGTGACCTGGATAGTGACCGTTGAGGGGCCCAATCACTATGACCATTCATCTTTCCTAAGATGATAAACTATTGATTGTGATTGTGATTGAGATTGCGATGATGTTGGATTGTGATGTCTATGCCTGCTCTAGTCACATATAGCGCTAAACCCTTCAGGTCCCGTATTGTTTTAACTTTAAACCTATGAACTCACCAGCGAAAGCTGACCTTTTTAAGCATGTTTTTCTCAGGTATCTAAGATGTTAGCATGACTTACTTACTTTCGGAGGCCTAGCAATTCGTATGTCTGAAGGATCGACAAGAACTCTGATTTTACTAAGAGGACCTATCTTTTATTTATTTATGGGCTTTCCTCTACTATTTTGACGAATGTAAACCCTTAAAATCAAATGATGGGTTTTCTTTTCATTTAAATACATGCTATCTTGTTATCTATATTTGCAATGTCTACCCATTGTAGTAGCACCCCGAAAACTTGTTAAGTCTTCCGCTATACGAATTTTGGGGGTGTTACAGATTGGTATTCAGAGCCAAGGTTATAGAGAACTAGGTAATTTTCAAAACCTAAACTATAACCATTTTCATAAAACTCTTTTCATTAAAATCGATCCTCGACCGACGCCTGCCAGCTTCCAAGCCAAAGTCTTCCCCTTAAGATAAGTTTTGAACGCTATGAGAATATGAAATGATTATTTTGGGATAGATGCGAGAACTTAAGTATGCGATTGGAACATGTCACTATGATTGTTGGATTTGAGATTATACAAGTATATGATGCGTTGTGATTGGAAGTTAGACGTGGGAAACTAGTGTTGGGTTAGGACTTCACTAGTCCCTTTGCGAGTTTATTTGATGATTTTGGCGTTATGGTTGATAAGTAATTAAGATGATTTGGAAATCATTGGAAGCCTCGATTTTATGATCGAATGGCATGTTAAGGATTATTCGAGCTTGATTAAGCGTGTTTAGAGTAATGCGGGATGCATTGATTCCTTGATTTGAATATATGTTTGGATTGATGCGCCCTTGAGCGTATCTTGAGTTATGTGATAATTGCTTTAATGGTATATTTGGAATTATATGGTATTAGAATTGAGATTATGTTTGATGGATGAGATATGTGACATATTGATTTGGAAGATTTTGTTATTTTCTGAGTTACGGGTTGGTTTAACGTTAATAAACCAGACCGCAACAGTTATCGGACTTCGTGGGTTGACAAACCCAATAAGGCCGATAAGTGCGTCGGAGGAAATTTATTAGCGTATGACCCACCCTTATGACTCGTAAATTGTGTGCGATGCCCTGAATACGATAATTATATACCACCGTTGTCAAAGACTGTATCTCCTCCCTATCCAGCCCTCATTAATCGATTCTAGAGCGGTAACATACCCATATGTTCTGTCATATTCGTTATCAGTTAATGTTGAGATCGGACATTCGTCCTATTGTTCTGAAATGCCATCTAGCATCATCTGAGAAACCACCTTAAAACTATTGCGTTAAGAGTACAAATATGTTAGGAATACGTTTTTATTTAGAAGGTTCTGTCACCCCGAGTATCTACTAAGCATTTATGTAACTCGTAGTTTTATTAGTATTTACGTAGTTATCGTAGACGTAGTTTAGTTTTAAGTAACACCGTGGAAGAAGGACGGGTCTTTACCCACTATATGCCTGATCCACAGGTCGAAGGAGAGCATTTTTCAAGTAACTATATAAACCCTCTCCCACCAAGGGAGAGGGTGGAGCTTCTAATTAATCTAATATTTCACTTTCACTTTCTCTCTCTAGAACTCCCAATCCTCTCATCTTTCTATTTCTAAAAGTCTTCTACTTTTCCTTCTTCCTTCTCTTAAATTCGAACCAAACCACAAGAACCATACTTGTTCTAATTTTTAGTACCTTACAATTGGTATCAAGAGCCTAGGTTTCATCTTAGGGCCTTGGATTCACGGATTTTGGTTGGTTTTTGTGGTTGTTATTGGCTAGAATAGTTTTTCTTAGAAAACACCTTGGTTTGATCTTGTCGATGATATATGAGGTGTTATGAGTGTACTTACTTGATTAATGGTGTTATATTTACTTAGTTTTTCAGTTGGATTGGCTATATTGTTAGGAATACGATTTTTCTTATAGAAGATTCGGTCACCCCAAGTATGATTAAGCATTGTTTAGCTCGTAGTATTTATAATAGTAATTAGTACGTAGATTAGTATTAGTTAGTATTCGTGGAGTCGGGTCGGGTCTTTACGCACTGTCAGCCCGATCCACGGCCCAATAGTGGAAAAATACCTTGTACATATAAAAGGCCCTCTCCATCCTTGGAGAGGGTTGAACCTTCTCTAATCTATTTTATTTTTTTTGGTTTCTCTCTCTCTCTCTAAGGTTCCATTCTCTCTCTCTCTCTCTTTCTCTCTCTAAACATTCATCTTCTTCTTTCTTTCTTTCTTCTCTTAATTCTATCCATACGACAAAAACCATACATGTTATTATTATGAGTATCCTATAATTGGTATCAAGAGCCAAGGTTTCATCTTAGGACTTGGTCTTTCTTGGATTTGTGTTTGGTTTTGTGGTTCGACTTGGTTATTTTACATTCTTCATAGTTTTCACCATAGTTTGATCTTGTTTGTGGTTCGTTTTGATGTTATGGTTGTACTTTCATGTTATGGAGTGTTAGAGTAAGCTAGTTTGGTCCTTTGTTTATTCATTTCATCGGATTTGTGGATTTTGGATTGAAATTCGTGGGTTTATATTGAATGTTCTTGGTGGTGATTAACTTGTTTCTTGGTGGAGATTAACTCAAAATCGGGTAAAAGACGAAAAAGGACGAAAGTGACAGTTTTGTTTTATTTGTGGCGACTAAGTCTGGTGGAGATTAAGTCTGGTGGCGATTAAGTCTGGTGGCGATTAAGTCTGGCGGCATTTAAGTCTGGTGGAGATTAAGTCTGGTGGAGATTAAGTCTGGTGGCGATTAAGTCTGGTGGAGATTAAGTCTGGTAGCGATTAAGTCTGGTGGCGATTAAGTCTTGCCAAAATAGCGATTATCTTTTCAAGTCCAGCGATTAGTTCCTACCTTTTAAGTAGCGATTAAGTTTTTTTTAATTGTCGAATCTAATTGCTACGCTGCCCAAATTCTTCTTGGTAGCGATTAATTAATTAGCCATACAAGATCTCAGTCTCTTTTGTTTGTGGTGTTAAGTAAACTTCAAGACCTTAAAAGATCTTAAATTCACAAACTGAGAAAACATCATTGATCGACTTTGAAGCCTACACATTAGAAGAACAAAGGGATATTTTCCGTGGCTGCTGTGTTGAAGTTATTAGGGTTACAGATTATTAGCAAGGTGTGTATTAGTGGGTGTTTTATACACGGTTAATTAGGGTTTTTAGAAATTGGGCTTGGACTTGTGTGTCTGTTCGTGGGCTGTTATATTCATCAAAGGGTCGATTTTACTTTTGCTAACTTTGGACGTGGGTAGTGCATTTGACGAGTTTTGGGCATACGTACATATTGCACAAGCTTCTTGGATTTTGGGTTTTAAACTAAGTAGTATTTACAAGTCCGATATTTAGTGATATATTTGGCACATTGTGGAAGATTTGTTAAAATTTGGTGGATAGTCTTTGATTGAGCTTCAAGAATCCGAGTTTGAGAATTATCTTGGGTTGTGATATTTTCGGGTTCATTGGATATACTTACGGGGATTATTTGGATCTCAATATATACTTGCACGTTGTCGGAAATTCACTGTGACGTGTCGGCTTCATCACTTAATCACAATTCAACCAAACCAAATCATTTCTTTAGAGATTCATGGTTTTTCTTGATTTTGTAAAATCCCACGAAAGAATCTATTTCTCGGTTTAAATCATAGAATTGTAAAATCCTGTGCACATTCACAATCATGTCTACCAATTCAGATTCTGTCATCTCGGAGATACTCAAGTTGTACGACATGGACGATGAACTTAAGATTCACAACAAAGTACAACTGACAAACGCTTCTGATCAGACAACCGTTTTCGAGTCAGATTATGCTGAGATGGAATTGTCATGCTCGAATTCTCAAGAGAAAGAGTTTCTTCAGCCACAAAAATTGTTCAATAACGCAGTGAAAAGCTGCATAGACTGTTTTCGACAACTTCATTCACACCTCTCGGTACTTTTAGAGGGAACTGGATTCAAGATGGGATTCGAACGTGTATTTGCAACACTCTTTGGTCAAGATGTTGAGGATTTCACTGACACAATGATTCTCACCTTAGATCAACTACAACAACAGCTTGACCAAGGAAAATCTTCCAAAATGGGATCCATGGCTACCCTTTGTGTGATTGACAAACAACTCCAAGTGTTCTTTGATTCAAAATTCACTATGGAGTATGACTATTACAGTGAGATGACTAAAAGGTGTTTTGCTGATCACACGGGAATTGAGGTTGACACGTTCAGAGATACACTCATCCAACTCATGGGTAATGTTCAGGCGTTCATTGAGGAAAGAGCACAACACAGAATTATGTATGACGACAAGGTGAAGGCATTTCGGGTGCAATCATGTGATGGTATTAATGACACGGGTAAAACTTTGGATGCTGGGTCAGTTGTCACGATGCGCAAAGAATCAAAGACTGATAAGCTTGACACTACCAGCAGTTCAGTGACTCCAGTCACCCATGGCATGGATGCAGATCTTAGACCGGTTAATGAACAAATGTCATATTGTAGCCTCTCGTAATTTCCCGTATGATTAGTAAGTAGATAAACATGAATACAAGGTCTTGCGTTAACTTAAATGCTATTTTACGAGTGACAGTTTTTTTTAATGACTTGTTATATAAATCACAACGGTAAATTGTGATTTATCTTTTGCCTAGGAACGATGCTTGCACACAAACCTAGATAGTCTAATTATCGCGAATATATTTTAAACGTTTATATTTTTATAATATACATTTCGTTTAAATACCGTACAATATTTATATGTTTCCCGAGCCTATGAAAATTCCCGATATCGCTCACTAATATTATTGGACCGTAACCCGACTCTTGAAATTTACTAAGTGGGCCCCCGTGACCCATTGGGCTTTAAAACCCAACTAAACACCAAACGGACTCCTTAATTATTTCTTTTCTTTTCTTTCTGCTGGGCCGAACACAAACACAAGCCCACAAGGCTTGTAAACCCAACGAACCCTTATAGTTTTTTTCTTTGTTTTCCTTGTGTGCCAGTCGCGACCAAGCCACAAACCACCTCGTTTTCTTTTATTTTCGACGCACAAGACCACAATATTTTTACATAACTCGATTCATGACCCAGCTAGCTTTCAAATGTGACAAAGCTCGTTGCTTAGCTCACCCATTTAGTCACTCAGAATTGTCCAAAGTAAAACCCCCAAACCTTATGAGCAAAACTTATATAAACGTGTCACATTATTTCCTAGCACCTCACAACCTCACCAATGGCGACCAAGCGAACACTATACACCTTGTAAGATGTCAGGAATGAACAGGAGGGTTCATGACACATTCTCTTGTTTGTATACTTGCGATTGGGTATGGAAAAGGTGCCACACTTCATAAACGAGACAACACATGACTCCTTTGGCATTTTTCACTTGTCTTAATGTCCATGAACACACTATAACTTCCCCATGCATCCTTAGTTAATCTCACACCCACAAACGTACCAATAGAAAATTTACGTGAAGTGATTACAAGCGAATTGGGACAAGAAGTTGGTCAAGCGTACGAGTTGCACAAGTGATCCCAAAGAACCTTTCTTGCTCCTCTCGAACCTCTGCTAGGTCTTGAACAATTCCACATTGATCCTTTGTACCAAACTAGAACCATACGTGAAGAATTCTCCACCCCTAGTGGTGAGGTGAGAACATGGAGAGCTTTAGTTATTAATTTCATTTCGTTATAATTGATTTTGCACGTTTACTTTGATCCTTTATCTCGTAACATAATAACGCGACATATACATTTTATTTGACATTCTAAATATTCAACATGTTAACAAACAGGTTACACAAAGTTTTGAACGTAAAATTAATGATTACATATCAAACTCGACACGTTTAGAAGGTTACTTGACCCATTCGAATAATATGAAAACAGTTAGATTTTTTCTAAGTGTTGAGACTGTTTCAACACTAGTTTGAGCTATTCACTTTGGCCTCGTATATATTTATTTCAATACATGACCACACCTTTTTATAGTTCGAACTCATTTTTGACTTGGTTAACAAATGAATGGCATAATTTATTCGACCTTATAAGCTCATTTAGACCTTTTGCCCGACCCTTTTCTAATCGACCAAACCAGTTTTCTATAAAACTATGCAACTTAACGTGGGCTTATCTAAAGCCCAATAAGCTTATTTGATAAGCTGGTCCTATAAGCTCTACTCTAATGTTTTTATACTCTAAAAATAAGCCCAAGACCAGGCCCAAACTTTTCGTAAGCCCATTGGATCTAAAAATGTTATTGGCCTTTGTTTATGTCTCGTTAAGGCCCAATAAGCATGAAAAGTGATTTTTAAGAGAATAAGCTGTTGAAATAAGTTGATTGGAGTATTCTGAGCTTATTTAGAAAATAAAAATGTTAAACTTTTAATTTGGTGAAAATTGGACTAAGTTTGCAAAATTTCTTAACCGAGGGACTAAAACTGCCAAAGTTAGAAACTATGGGTTAAAACTGCTTTTATGAGTTAGAAACTGTTAATATTGTAACTTGGAAGTGAGAAATGTAAATTTTGAAACTTTTGGACTAGAAATGTAATGTTATTTAACTTTGGACTAACGGTGTAAAACTTATATCATTAGGGTTTAAAATGTAACTTTGGTAAAACTAGGAGGATTTTCTGTAAATATTATTTTATAAAAATAATATTAATGTTTTATATATAAAAACACATATTTAATATAAAACTTTTATGAATTTAAACTTATATATATACGTTATATAATTCGCGACTATAATTAAATTAACGATACAACGATATATTATTCTTCTCTTTTAAACGATACATGATTCGTTTTCTCTTATAAGTTACAAATACTACTTATCGGCTACAAACTTTGACTTATTTATAATGACTTTCCATCGACCATCGATCCTTGTACTCACAAGTTATATGTATATATAACTTTGTTTTTGAACTTTAGGCATTTAAACAAACACGTGATTTGTTCGTAACTAAATGACTAGTATTCGCGATAAAAACCGGACTTAGACTATCAACTGAAACTTGCATTATCTTTTAGTTTGTGTGTGAAGCCGTTGCCTAGCATCGTTGAATTTACGATACCATTACATCTACTGTACTACTAAGGTGAGTTCATAGCCCACTTTTTAACTGTTTTATGTGGGGAGATACATGCTTAAAAACCGAACACAAGTCTTTTATTGGTATTGATATACCGGCTGACCGTTATTATTGCTTAAGTAGCTATTGCTAAAAGTCCATCGATCATGAACATTAATCACTTGCAGGGTGAACGTAAATAACTGTGGATAGATCTATTAGGGACTGACAATCCCTGTTTGGTCGTTGGAGAAAACTACCATACGCACATTATTTTGGTAATATAGGTTACTGGCAAAAACCTCTGTTGGGGGCATATTATATTGTTGCGTCATATTATTAAATATGATTGACTGTTAAATCGTTGTGTGTCATGAGCTTAATGCAATAACGGATTTGAATTATTTTCAACTTGTTTGATTGCATACATTTGCAATAAAATGACTATATCTTGTGTTCAACTGTTTATTTTCAAACCTATGAATATCACTCAACTTTTGTTGACTTTTAGCATGTTTATCTCAGGAATTAAGCAAGAAGGACCATGAAGGCACGGAGTGGGCATGTAAACCGGCACGGACTTAATTAAATAAATGTTTTAACACATTCCAACTAAACTTGTTGTTAAATATGTAATACTTTAATGTCAATAATATTCGGTATTTTGAATAAAAACAAAACTTTAATAAGTCACTTTGTGTCGTTTTCTATGATTGTGACAAAGATCCTTGAAGTAATACCCCGAAAGTCTTTCACTGTCATTATTAAGTCTTCCGCTGTTATTGACAACTTTTGGGGGTGTTACAGATTGGTATCAGAGCCACGGTTATAGAGAACCAGATGTTTTAAACATTGGACTAAACCATACTTTTAAACGGACCATCTTTACAAAATATCACTTTATGCCCTCCGTGCCTACCCAGTTCCAAACATCCGGTAGAGATGTTACTTTTCATATGACTTCTTGTAACATTATCATGTTTATGTTTATGCTAATGACTTGTATTTACTAATCGGGATTATTACAGTACCATGACTTCAAACCCCAACCCAATTGACTTATCATCTGACTCGGAGGCTTCTCCTCCAACAGCACCTGGTCCTATCCGCAGAAATAGGCAAACTAGGCAACATCAATCTTATGAACCAGTCTCTGCTGGAAAGGTTTCTCAGTGTTCCAAAGAAAAGGAAACTCTTAAGAGTACAGTTCCGGAAGAACAAAGTACTCCACCACCAGCTGTGCTACCTGCTATCTTCTATCAGCAGATCACCACAGTACCTCTGACACCTACCGATCCACAACCAATACCTCCACCAAGAAAGTCTCGTAGTGCTCCTATGCCATACCACCAAAGGACCTATCATGTGCGACCATCAGTATCAACTCCTTGTACCCGAAATGAAACAGGTAGAAACCGAAGAAACCGTAAGCGAGTGGACGCTTGTAAATGGTCTTTCTTATTACCCATCCTGCACTATTGGAGATCACAAGAAGGTGCCCCGACTACAAAAGAACTTGGGGAAAGTTCTTACCGTGCTACATCCCGAACCATCCCGATTACTGGGGAACCCATCCATCACACCGTTCCATTGTTGGCAGCTAGGCTAGTCCGACATGAGGATAGGCTTGATGCCATTGCCACTATACTTAACAACTTCCCAAATGAACTTGTGGAAATTCTGGCAAGTGAGGTTGAAAAGCTGATAATCGGTCAGCAAGCAACGGAAACTGCAATCGAACAATTGAGTACACAATTTGGAGAGTCCATGGAATTTATAGGGATATTGTGCTCGGCCAGCACTACATTGGACTCGATAATGGTATCCATGGATCGTGAACTTAGCAGAATCAGTGCCCAAAACTTAGCTCTCAGACGTGCCATCCAAGAATCCCGAGCAAGAGAGGCAGCTAGGGATCAAACCATTGAGACTATGTCTACCATGATCCAAGAGCTCCAACGCCGCATGGATGATGCACAAGGAAAACCATAAATCAGGAGACTTGTCAAAACTAGCATATCCAACATCACATTAATAAAGAAGCTTGTATTTAATGTTCAGTGAAGCAAATGTCATACAAGCGTTAATAAGTGATGTATTGCGAAAGACAATGATTTAAGAATTTCATGTTTGATCACATCCTCACATACATTATATATACTGCCTAGAAAAACCTGAACCTGCTTTTATGACCATAATCTATTCTTATTTCTCGAAGTATGCTAACTTGACCCTTAGAAATTCTGAATATATGGTTTCTTCGTTGTTAATAGAAGCATGGCCCGACCAGGAAGAAGAACCGCAACTGCATCGTCTGCTCCTGCAGCTGCAACAACAATGACACCTGAGGCAATCCAATAAGCTATTACAGATAGTGTCAATGCGGCTCTAGCTGAACTAGCCGCAGCACAAGCCCGCAATAGAGACGCCGGCGTGCAAGTAGCACCTGCAGCACGCCGATGTACCTACAAGGACTTTATGGCATGTCAACCGACATACTTCAAAGGAACAGAAGGAGTAACTGAGCTAGCTCACTGGTTTGAGCGAAGTGAAACTGTGTTCCAAAGAAGTGGCTGCAATAAGAACGATAAAGTTACCTATGCAACAGGAACCCTAATGCAAAATGCCCTGTCTTGGTGGAATACTACCGCACAAACTCTAGGAGTGACAGTAGCATATCAACTCTCTTGGGTTGAATTTAAGGCCAAGATACTAAGAAAATACTGTCCTCGTTCAGAGATAAGGAAGCTGGAAGATGAATTCCACGAGTTAATAGTAAAGAGAGTTTACCTAAGGACCTACAACCGAAGGTTCCAAGAACTCAAGGTACTATGCCCATCCATGGTACCGGACCTTGAAAAGACTCTGGAAAAGTTTATCGAAGGACTTCCCCGGAGTATAGAAGGAAATGTTACTTCATCCAAACCCACATCTTTGGAAGCCGCTATAGAAATAGCTCAGAAGCTATTGGACTGGGAAGTGAAGTACAATGAACACAAGAGGAAGCTGGACGACAAAAGAACCACCCATCACAACAGCAACAATTATCAAGGCAACAACAACCGCAGCAACAACAATTACAATAACAACAGTCACAACAACAATCGCAACAACAACCAGTACCACAAAGACCGCAACACTCACCGAAGGCAAGAAAACAACAAGGCATTTGCTGCTACAGAAAGCAAAGGTTACTACGGTTCCAAACCACAATGTAACCGATGCAAGCTGCACCACGATGGTACTTGTACCATCAAGTGCCACAAATGTCAAAAAGTTGGTCATATGGCTAAGAACTGTAGAAGCCCTGCTACAGGAAGCAACGCACTACCTGTGACACCTACTTGCTATGGATGTAGAGAGATAGGACACATCAGAAGCAATTGCCCGAAAGGAAACGGACAGAACAGTGCTCGAGCTAGAGCGTATGTACTAAGAGACGGCAATGCACCTGACGTTGTCACCGGTACGTTCCTACTAAATCATCATAATGCTAGAGTATTATTTGATTCAGGCACAGATAAAAGTTTTGTGTCAGAAACTTTCGCACCTTTACTTGATATTACTTCATCTAACCTAGACACCACATACGAAATCGAAATGGCTAATGGGGATCTAATCGGCACCAACACCGTTATGAAAGACTGTACCCTGACTCTATTAGAAACACCTTTTCCCATCGATTTAATGCCTGTAGAACTTGGAAGTTTTGACGCCATCATAGGTATGGATTGGCTATCCAAACATCGCGTTAGAATTCACTGTGACAAAAAAGCCGTTCACATCCCACTCGAGGATGAAACTCACAATGTCCACGGGGACAAAGGAAAAACTCGCTATGGAACCATTTCATACGCTAGAGTAGTAAAACAGTTGAATAAAGGATGTCAAGTGTTCATGATTCATGTGACAGAAAATAAGTCAACAGAGAAACAAATCGACAATGTTCCTATTGTTAAGGATTTTCCGGAAGTATTTCCCGAAGATTTGCCTGGTCTCCCACCAACCCGACAAGTAGAATTTCAGATTGAACTAGTACCTGGAGCAGCACCAGTGGCTAGAGCGCCTTATAGGTTAGCACCATCTGAAATGAACGAACTATCGGAGCAATTAAAAGAGTTGTCCGATAAAGGTTTTATCCGACCAAGCTCATCACCCTAGGGAGCCCCGGTATTATTCGTTAAAAAGAAGGATGGATCCTTCCGAATGTGCATCGATTACCGAGAGTTGAACAAACTTACGATAAAGAATCGGTACCCCTTACCCAGAATCGACGACCTATTTGATCAATTACAAGGATCGAGTGTGTACTCGAAAATTGACTTAAGGTCAGGATATCATCAACTATGAGTTCGGGAAGAAGATATTCCCAAAACTGCATTCAGAACACGCTAAGGACATTACAAATTTCAAGTGATGCCATTTGGTCTGACAAACGCACCAGCAGTTTTCATGGACTTGATGAATCGAGTATGTAAGCCATATCTAGATAAATTTGTAATAGTGTTCATCGACGACATTCTGATCTACTCACGTAGCGAAGAGGAACATGCCGAACACTTGAAGGTTATCTTAGAACTACTCAAGAAAGAAGAGTTGTACGCAAAGTTCTCAAAATGCGACTTTTGGATTCGCACCATACAATTTCTAGGACACGTCATTAATAGTCAAGGTATTTATGTAGACCCTGCAAAGATAGAGGCCGTTAAAGGTTGGGCATCTCGTACAAATCCCAGGGAGATTCGCCAATTTTTAGGTCCTGCGGGTTACTACCGACGGTTCATCGAAGATTTTTCCAAGATCACAAAACCTTTAACCAAGTTAACCCAGAAAAACGAGAAATATATCTAAGGAGAAAAGGAAGAATTAGCCTTCCAACTACTAAAATGAAAGCCTTGTGAAGCACCAATATTAGCACTACCTGAAGGAAGTGAAGACTTCATAGTGTATTGTGACGCTTCGTACTACGGATTAGGAGCATTGTTAATGCAAAGAAACAAGGTAATAGCTTACGCATCGCGACAACTGAAGAAATATGAGGAAAACTACACCACTCATGACTTAGAATTAGGAGCAGTAGTGTTTGCTCTTAAGTTATGGAGACACTACTTATATGGCACTAGATGTACATTGTTTACTGAACACAAAAGTCTTCAACACATCTTAGACCAAAAGGAATTGAACATGAGACAATGTCGTTGGTTGGAACTACTTACTGATTATGATTGTGAAATTCTCTATCATCCTGGAAAGGCCAATGTAGTAGCAGACGCATTGAGCCGGAAGGAACGACTGAAACCCCTCAGGGTTAAGTCATTGGGAATGACTATTTGTTCACCCCTTCCATCACAAATCCTCGCCGCTCAAAGCGAAGCTCTTAAGGACGAAAATAGACCAAAGGAAAGAATCTATGGTATGCCTGAAAACAAAAATGGTTTCGTGAAGAGATCTGATGAAATGCTTTGTTTTAAGGAAAGAAGATGGGTCCCACTCTTTGGGGGTATTCGTGACCTCATCATGCATGAGTCTTACAAGTCAAAATACTCCATTCACCTGGGTTCCGACAAAATGTATCAAGATCTAAAGAAACTCTATTGGTGGCCGAACATGAAGGCTGACATCGCTGAATACGTCAGTAAATGTCTAACANCAAAAATGGTTTCGTGAAGAGATCTGATGAAATGCTTTGTTTTAAGGAAAGAAGATGGGTCCCACTCTTTGGGGGTATTCGTGACCTCATCATGCATGAGTCTTACAAGTCAAAATACTCCATTCACCTGGGTTCCGACAAAATGTATCAAGATCTAAAGAAACTCTATTGGTGGCCGAACATGAAGGCTGACATCGCTGAATACGTCAGTAAATGTCTAACATGTTCGAGAGTGAAGGCGGAATATCAGAAACCGCCAGGACTACTTGTACCACCAGAACTCCCAATGTGGAAATGGGAATGTATTACTATGGATTTCATTACTAAACTCCCAAAAACCTCAACTGGATATGACACGATATGGGTTATCGTTGATCGTCTTACAAAATCCGCACATTTCCTACCAATTAAGGAAACTGATGAAATGAACACACTTGCTCAATTGTACATAAAAGAAATAGTTTCACGGCATGGAGTGCCGATTTCCATTATATCAGATCGTGACAGTCGTTTCACATCTCATTTTGGAAATCTTTGCAAAAAGCCTTAGGAACGAAATTGGATATGAGCACAGCATATCACCCTCAAACCGATGGACAAAGTGAGAGAACAATCCAAACCTTAGACGACATGCTCCGAGCATGTGTCATTGACTTTGGAAAAGGTTGGGACAAACACTTACCATTGGCAGAATTTTCATACAACAACAGTTATCATGCCAGTATCAAGGCAGCACCATTCGAAGCACTTTATGGTAGAAAGTGTAGATCACCCGTTTGTTGGGCAGAAGTTGGAGAAGTGATGCATGGTTTTGCGACCTTACAACAGGTTTTACCTCTCGAGGGATCTCAAGAGGCTTACAATCCCACCAGGCAGTGTACCTGACCGATGTAGTATAGTGAAGTGGTAAGTACGGGGGATTGATCGTTCAACTCAAAGAATAGTGTTCGTTAGGATTGAAATTTATCTACTAGGTCTAGAGATGAGGGATGATTCATTTTGTGATTTTATATTTTTTTAGAAAGCAAGTAAAAATCTCTGGTTTGGAAGAAGGGGCGGAATTAGTTGCTAATCAACTAACCCAAAAGCTATTACTTAAACTAATGTGTAGGAAAGTAAACTATGGTTCTACAAGGGAAGTAAAGCATGTCTACCTATGATGTATTACTCCTAGCTAGCTATCTAATTCTACCTATTGACTGTAAACCTTGTTTTAATTGACGGGTATATTCCTAATAACTCATGGAGTGGCATACATATCTCTCCAATTCTATGAGCTCTTATCTCCTCCTATGCCATGCACTACATAACCATAGAGATTGTAAACAGTGGCTCATGCGTTAAATACTACCTTAATAGCCTAGTATGCCTCGACTACATGTTTCTTAAGACGTTCAAGCACGTTACCATAAAGGAGGTTGGCCAGTTTTCTTAAGCCTAACATCGATGGAACATTCAATCAAAACAAGAATCAATAGGAAACAAGAATTATAAACTAAACCAACTAGATCAATTGAAGTTGTCACGCCTTAATTGATGGAGTTAGACACACACATCAACAAGCCCTCATTGATGAAGATAGACACAAACATCAACAAGAAATAAATAAGATCTAATTGATTATATACAAGTTTCACACAATCATAAGTAGACACAAGGTGATTTAGCAAAGCATAATTAATGAAGAGCAATCAAAAATAATGATAATTGAAGACATAACATAAGATTGAATCAATAACCAAACCATTAAAAGATGTTTATGGAGTGATTCGGGACCTCTAAGTTGCTGGAAAAACACCTACCCTAACCCTAGAATCGGACTTAGGGTTTGGGGCTTACAAAAAGTGAAGTTATAATGTTATATTTATAGGCTGATTTTGTATCGGCAAAGGGTGACGGCGTCAGCTCTAACACCTGACGGCGTCAGCTCGTCGTTTTCACCAAATCGAAGATTTTTTCATCCTCTTCACGTGGGCTTTTGAATCACCCAAATCCGAGTTCGTATGAAGATTTTATGGCCAAAACAGTAACAGCTACTCCGCACGCAAGTTGTGATTGTCTTGTTCAACTTGTGATGGTTCCACTTTGGTTTCTTCTCGTGCAAGCCTTCTTTCTGACGTCGTCACTCTATATCATCTGACGCCGTCAGGTTGAATCCTGACGCCGTCACCTTCAAAAGTTTTCTGGGACGTCTCTTGTTAACTTAACACTTGACGGCCTACACCTTGTAACACCTGACGCCGCCAGGTGTAAATGTCCAAAATCTTTCTGGCCCGTCATTTGTAAAATAGTTTCACTCTTTTGTCATCGTTGGCTGACGGCGTCACCTTGTGACTCTGACGCCGTCAGGTGTAAATTCTTCTTCTTTTGAGACTTTGTCGTTTTCTTCACTTTTATGCTCCAAAAACGTCCAAATATGCATGTTTTCCAGAATTCTTCTCAAAAGTACCTAAAATGACAAAAGGAACGATTTAGGGCAATATTTGATCAAATAAATACGATTTAGGGCTTAAATGACCCCTTAAAACCGTAACAATTTTCATCTTATCAAATATCCCTAAACTTGGGATTTGCTTGTCCTCAAGCAAATGAGCTTTTCCACCAATCAAAATATAAGTTAGGGGTCATTTAACACGAATATAAAAGTAATTACAACAAATGATCATTCCACCTTAGTCAGAATAAGCATGGAAATTATACACTAGCACCTCACATTAAGTGTTTGGATACTCTCATCTCTCGGGTGTTGAAAATTTATATATCATAATTGGAAATTGAGAAATATCACTCATTACCTGTAATAGAAAATAGATTACCATAGGCTTGGGGAAGGATCACGCCTCCACCACTTTTGGCGTAAGCACCTAGGATAAACTATCAAAGAG
>LBNU01005995.1:3982-18946 GCA_014162995.1 Artemisia annua | reverse complement strand
GAAAAAGTGCTCAAAAGAAAGAACTAGATAAGCAGTTAAATAAGCAAATGAAAAATCAACAAAAATCACACAGAAAGATAAGCAACCAAAGTTTAATTATCCAAAAGCACTAAGCATGAAACTGAATAACAAAGCCTAGACAAAATTCTACTTTTTATTCAAAAACTGCAGGCATGTATTTTTGACTTTTATGAAAACTTAGAACTTTGACTTTTATGAAGTTTGATTTTGATTTAATCACTGAATAAGATGTAATAAGTTGTAATAAGACTAAATCAGGCAAACAAAACAACTTTGTAACACAAAATCAAGATTTTAGCACATATCACTTGACACAGATTCAAGAAATTGGATTCTAAAGTGATTTTGACTTTTTGATGAAATAACCTTAAGTTAAATGACTTATATGAACTGAGTAACACTAAAGAAACATGCATACACTACAAATAACAACACAAGACCACAAGAACACAAATATGACAGTAATTCCAAACACACTGCAAGATTTTCAAAATGGAATTTTCAAAACAAATCAAACACTTTTTAACTATAGACTGATTTCACACATCAGTCAAACTAAGATAAACAACTTTAATCATAAAAATCAAACCTAGAACACCAAGAACATGAAAATCCAAATTTCACTATTTTACTGAACCATGTTTGATTTTCAAAGCAAGTGAGTGATTTAGATTATGAAACTGAGTTCTAACACCTTAATATGATTAAGCAATCCAAATTAAGCACAAAAACACAGGATTGAACCACAATTACTCAGGATGATCAAAGATTCAGTTTTGATAGTGAAAATGAGAATATGACCAATTATGAAAATCACTGAACAATACCAAGATTTTAAGCTATAATATCACTAATGAACACTGAATAAGCACTAAAACACAAAGATTAAGCTATAGGAGAGAGAGAGAGGAAAAGAGAGTGAATTCGAGTACAGGCTTATAATGAGATGTATAAAGGATGAATTTTTGACTTTTTTACAATGGCACCACTGGATTTTAATCTTGTTGTGAGTTTACTTCTCGAGTGACCTTTGAAGTTGCATGTAATGTGCCACATTGCTCATAAACAACTACCAAATGAAAACTGCATCGAAGTATCAGTTTACATGTGTTGCAAAAACTCAAAACATACTGCATAGATGTTTTCAAAATGTGAATTTTCTCATACATTATGTCAACTCTATTTTTATATAACTAATAGATGCTGTTAGGTTCATTTTGATGTTCACTTTGCACTCATCAGTTTACAATATTTTCGAAGATTAATCACGAAGCTGTTTTTAAGCATAAAAATCTATGACTACTTTAAACTCCAGAATGAATTATGGTCCATAAGTTTATCATATTACTGAACAAAGTTGATTTGTTTCTATAGCAAGTGGATAGGATTTATTTAGATTATGCTGCTTTTGGTTTTGTAGCTTGAACTTGATGTGTATCGTCATACACGTAGAGATGATTTTAAGTGCATCGCTGATACATGGTTTCATTAGTCCACGAAAGAACAACAGGGATGTTATGAACACAATTTACGTTCTGTGGGTATTGATCACAGATTCGGTTTTGATTTTTGTGTGATGGATGAATGAGAAATGTGGAGCATATATTTTTGAAAAGTTCATGACTATTTCCGTTTTAATTAGTGATCTTTTATAAGTGCTTATATCAGTTTGTATTCAATGTTATATGAGTGAGTAGATCTTGATATAGTGATAGAGCACTCAATACAAATAGGAGTTATTAACGTCGTAAAATTTATCATGTATTAATATTTGTTGCGGGATTACAATAATTTACAGTGCTAAATCATTCGGAGATATTTAGAAAAGTTTTGGAAAATGTAGAACTATGTTACTGCCTATCTTTTACTAAGCTTCCTTTATCTTATCGATTTCATAAGCGCCTACTTTGGCGGTTGTATCATGGTTTTCAGATACTAGGGTGTTAAAGTGCATCTTGCCCTTACGCAGTGTTTTATTTGCAAGCTCTCAAGAGCTGTGTCCTTACAGTCCGTATTTTTAGCAAGAGGTATTCTCTGCGATGGTATTTTGTTTTCTGAATTTTTTTTGAGTTGTTTTTTTTATTGTTTTTATTCTTTTGATTATATTTTTTTTGTAGGTGTCTCTAAGTGAGTCTTATTGGCCATCATAAACTCAAACCTAAAACACATTTTGCAGAGAGGAAAGCTAATAATCTAAGGAATTTTTCGAATTTAGAATGATGAAAGACCTTGTTGTTTAACTTTGGTAACTTGTAATTTGATTACGCAAAATATGATATTTACAATAGTTAGAGAAGAGTATTTAGAGCGTGTGAGAAACTAAAATTCCTTTATCAATAGTAAAGGCTGTAGGATTGTTCCTATGAAGACTAAGTTCGTCACTAAACTAATATTGTATAAGGTGGGTTTTCGATTTATTCTTTATCATTTGCTCGCGCTTTCTTCTCCTTTTATTATGATAGTATATTTTAGGGTTCTTGGTTGGTCTTCTTGTGTCTACTTCTCCACTTGAAATCTTGTTGATCCTTGGATTGTATAGGTTTGTGTGTATCATTTTTTATTTTTCATACCTTGGACAATTTTTTGTCGCTTGCGCCTAAATCAACTGATAAATCCAATGCACTTTATTTACAATTGCAACGGGGGGGGTGTTGGTGGTCATTTAGGTTGATCTGTGTGTAGTTATTTTGTGTTGGGGGTGTTATTGGGGTGAGAGTGGTGGAGGTGTTATGGTTTTGTCAGTGTTTGGTAATTTTTTGTGTACATGCATAGTGGGATGGTGGAGAGTGTGAATGGTGTGAAGGGGAGGAGAGGATGGTGAGTGTTAATAATATATTTTTTTTTAGATTCATTGGATTGGTGTGGCTTAAGGTGGGTGTTTATGGCTAGAGAAAAGAAAAGAAAAAGGGTTGTTGTGGTCTAGGGGTAGTAATTGTGGTTATACTTGGTTTTTGGGTTTTTTTATTGTTATTTATTATGGTTTTGTGCTGTGCGTTTTTGGTTTTTTTATATTATATGGTCACATAGGAACACATTTCTTGGTGTATGACTGTTGTCTGTAAGAAGTATTGAGGGTTGGGTTTTGTTGTAGTTTTCTCATAGAGATGATACTTCTCCTAGGGTTGTTAATCTTGCCGATAATTTGTTGATAATAGTTAAGGATCGTTTGTTGACTTTGTCTCGAATAATTAGTTGTTAGAGGTCTCTAGGGACCCGAGTTCTTGCCATGATTTGGTTGAGAGGTGCGAGAGCGATGGGAGCAGTGGTTTATTGTTAGGTTCTAGTAATTTTTGGTTTACTCATACAATGACCAATTGGTTTGGCTTTGTATTTGATAAAGTCTAAGTTTTTATTTATTATTAGAGTTATTTCTTCTATTCTTTCTTTTGAATTCCGCACAAGGACTAAGTTTATGACATTTTTGTTTCAAATTTGGGGGAGCCGAATGTGATAGTTGTAAATTTGTGAGTTTTTTGAATCATATGTTCAAGTTATGTAGGTAGGTTTGTTTGTAGACATTTAATGGAGGATCTCCTAAAGGACGTTAGTGATATTTGTGCTATATTGAATTCCATGGGAATTAGTTTTCCTTGTAATTGACAATCTTTATTGTGAAAGTTTGAGGGACTGAAACTGCCCATTGTGCAAACTTTGTTTGTTTTCATTTGTTTTCAAACATTTTGCATCTAGAACACATAAAGACACACTTGGAATATTTTCCAATATTTTTGATGCATTATTTGGTGTTTTTGGATGTTTTGGCAGTTCAGATGAGAAAATGATGAGTATTTAATACTCATCAGTAATCTCCTAAACTTCATGAACCCTACATTAAGGGCATTACAATGTGTGCAAACGTGGATCACACCTACCCTAATGAACATACTTTCTGGTCGCCTGCAATGAAAGATATGAAAAACTGTAGTTAGACTCAAATGATGGTAGTTAAAAAGAAACCATAGCCAAAGGACAGCCTGAAACTGACCTTGTCGTACAGCAGCCTCCCAACGCCCTCTAATTTTGCCATGTGCGTTAGATGTTCCAGGCATGCTTGCTTCTACTGCAGTGGCAATGGTTTGTATTAGCGAAATCTGATTTATCATAGAAGGTACTCCAAAACCAAGACTCATGGGCAGTTGGGCACGTCACTCTGAGAATTGAGTTTCAATTATGAAAAAGAACACGCAAAACCAAAAATAAATATATATGAATGTTAAATGTTTTCTTTTAATAATGGTTTGTGTTGTTTTTTTAAATTATATGGATGGTTTTAGTTAACGTAAAATTTTGTTTATATTTTACTATAGCAAAGTAGGCGGGTAAAAAATGACAAGATTGAGATAATTTAAACCAATAGTTGGAACATCTAGACGTAAATTGAAATAAAAGATTTCCATTAAGACATGAAATGCGATAATGATGTACGTAGTGTAACCAAGATAATTTATATGAAAAAGATAATGTAACGAACCAGACAAGTAACATAAGTAAGGTTGAGAGACGCAATTGCTAAGTTGTGATAGAAGATTTTCCTGATTCACTGTAATTTTAGATTGAAGCAACCGCAGGAATTGGGATTAGGCCTTCATTAGGAATGCTTATTGCCTCTGGAAATAGGACCACATGATCTAATTTGATTGCGTTTGACTATCAGTGTGTCAACTGCATACTTAAGGTTTTGTTTGCCCTCTCTTGGCTTAGGCCAAGGTACCATGCTAAGTGAAGCACTGTACAAAAAAAGTTAATTGTAGATAATAATATACTTGCATGAAAGCAATAGTTGAAACTCGCAATTGTGAGATCTACTAAAAGAAGACTGAACAGAAGCTCGGGTCGAGCTCTCCAAAGAGAAACCCTAGCCGTAGTCCTTTTAAAGGCACCTACTATGAGAAACTCTAGGTGCAGTAGGCGCAGTTATTCTAGGAGACCTATAGGTGGGTGCAAGGGCAGGTCACCTTTTGGTGATTGTGTAAGGAGCTTATCCAGAAGTGATTCACCTGATAGGTCCCCCAAGCGTGACAGAAGAAGGAGGGGTTTCAGTAACCGATATTCTTATGCACGTAGATATCATTCTCCAGAGTAAGCTCATAATATTCTGATTTTCTGAACATTTAAAGAATCAAGGGAAGAACGGTGTATAGAACAACTGCAATATAGTACTGCCCTACCAACAAAGCCACAATGCTTATCCAAATGCTGATTTTTACATGCTTCCCTGAAAGACCAGACACTCAAATCTCTAACATAGCTATCAAAAATCAATGCTACATAGACCTGAAAATGCAGCATGATATGTACTGTGAGCCGATGAAAACGTGTGTGTAACATGTCCAACATAGTAAGGTGGCCAAGTAACCTCTGAATATCAACTTAAAATAGTCTTTTAAAGTTTTTAGCAAACTGAAATAACTTTTAAGCCTTAAGTTTCAGGCCATTATAACTTATATGATTCAAAGTTGATATTAGGAGGTTATTCATTGATTATTATTCAGTCATTTATAGATGGAAGCCTTATATATTGCTCTATCGTTTATGCAAATATCATGTACAGTGATATAGCCTTATCTTGATGGAAGAGGAAGCAACTTTCAATTTCTGCAAGCATGTCGTAGTTTGTCACATGTATATCAGGGAAATCCAAACCCTTTGACGCAACATCAATTTCTTTCAATATAATACTCTATAACTACAAAAAGTCCAATGAAAATAACAATTAAAGTTCAAATGAGGCTGGAATTATTATAAGGAATGTAATAGAAAATACCTTGAACAAAATTATCTATTAGTAGGAAAAAAAAGCTACACTGAAACTATTGCTGCAAGTGGATCATGGGTGTATGAACATAATCACTTTCTGTATGATCTTTTAGATACATCTTGTGCATTCACAATTCACAAGAGCGAAAGGACAAGTAGATTCTCCTGATTTACAGCTTCAAACTGATTTATCCATGATGAAAAGTGGAGAAGAACCTCAATCAGAAATGGTTAAAAGACTATAAAATAAACAGCATCTTACGACTATTAGCGATCTAAGGAGTCACTTGTGATTCATGATTTGGTCATATCAACTGGCGGAGATTTCGAAAATAGTTTTGAGACAACGTTGTTTATTCTTAAGAAGATAAATGATTTTGTGATGTTGGGAAAACCCCCCAACTTGATAATTCTGATAGTGCAAAGGGGTTTATGAGGCATATTTCTCCTGTTATTCAAAACAATTTTTGATACCCCATATCGCTTGAACTAATGAACGATCTTGTGATCGTCTCTACTGGTCAGGTATGTTAGTTGGCATTTTCTTATGTTTCATGTGTTTAAAAATAAGTTATTAATAGATTAAATGATTTAGCATCAAACTCGGACATTGTAAAATGTGACTACAGTTTTTAAAAAAATTATTAGTCCTTTATGCGTACATGAATAAACGTTTGCACGTGTAAAATTGGATTACGGCCTGCTGAGCGTGGAATCAAACACAAGACTGACATTCAGCCTGACCGAAATCCTACTTAGGCTGGTTGAAAGCCTTGTATTAGATGCCTTTAAGTCTCGTTCCATACCGGGACACAGTTGCCAATGTTAATGGAGAATTAAACCTGAACCTTATGTTAATGTGCAAGTATATTTGTAGTATTGCAGTTAATGATCTATCAGCTAACTAACCTTTTATAGTTGTGTGTTTAGATCCTAAGCTAATCACTTGATATAAAATGAAACCTCAAAATGAAAACAATGCTCAGCCCGTATAACCCGCCCATAGAAACGGCTTTAGTTAAAGAGAATTTACCTTAATGTTATAATCGTATCTCTCAGTTGCTTGCTGCAAGCGAAATCTATATGGGCTCGAACGCCTCGCTCTCAATTTATTCAACCTAGGAACATTGGTTCTTTTAGCACCAACGTGCATTGATCAATCTACAAATGAGAATTCATAAACCAAATGTGTAAATACATTGAACTTGGTATAACAGATATAGTTAGGACCTTGACGCTTGTGTAATTCTGATTCATTCGAGAGCAAAGAATTCTGAGCATAATCTACCATATCGCAATCCCTCATGTCATAATGTGCTATATTGTTCCATAATCATTATATCTTATAAGTCTAAAGTTTGAGACTCAATCAGATTCTAAATGTAAGTAAGAATAGGCTCTGGTCAAAATTTTAACATGCAGCATCAAGAAGACTTCAAGTCAGCTTGAACCAAGTTAAGCTGCTCAACCATGAATCGTATAATATAGATGAATCGTATAATATAGAGGTGACAGGTTAAAAAGAGTTCGGGTCAAAACAGGTAAATTTTGTGTGCAGGTTGGGTTCAAATGAAAACACCAGATGGGTAGTGCAAAAACAAAAATATTAAGAGGGCTGAATATCAAATGACCTACAATTATTTGACACAATCAAGTACCTTGTCGTTGTGAACGGCCACAGTTGGATTTACTGTATGAACGTCACCTGAAAGAATTACAGTCAGCCAAAGAATCTATATACGTCACTATAACTAAACCCAAAAATAACAGTCTGAACACTATAGTGAAGATGTGAAAGAAATAAATAATGAGATAACCTTCGATTGCTTGGCACGAGGTAACACTCTGATGTTGTGATTAGTAGTGTGTCGTCTGGCATGTATGGACCTGCCAGAGGGCATCTCAATTAGAAGGAAATTTATGTAGGAAAATCTAAAATGCGATTGCCATTTAATAGTAATAAGCTGCAAACATTCCAATAGCAAAAATGTGAGACAAAAACTGATATACTAACCGTGTGTCATTTGTCTGAAGGATCCACTGTGTTGTTGTGATTTGTGATAGTTTCCTGTAACGTGAGAGATGTAGGTAAAATAACCAACGACAACAGTAAATTTGCATAAGAAAACCTAAAGGCTACGCAATGTTTGAAGCAAATAATATGACAAACTAATTCTCATGCATATATTTAAAACTAATTGAAACAACAAAGCAAACTACCTGTAACCAACAGGTGCGCAGATTCAGCGTCACGACACATGTTATTTTGTTACATAGCATTAGTAACAAAGTATTTAAATAAAGCTTAACGACACTCACACTTGTTGCGTTGGCTGTTATAACAATATCAGTTGTACCCACAGTTTGCAGCGATCCCAATGTGATATGTGCAGATTTATAAACTATAAATGAAGTTAAAACCTCAGATGCAAGTATTATACTATAAATTAACACACTAAAAAAAAGAATACAACATTGAATGTTTTGCAGTGCTTATAAGATAAAAAGAAAAAGGACTAACTAAGATATTTTAGCACTTGTCATCCGAAAAGCTTAAAACTTACGTCTCATGTCGTCTTAGATTATACCACCTAGGAGTTTGTGGTGTTGAAGCAACTGTTTGTTGCCTCTTCCTGCATCCAACACCAGTTTTTTGAGTAATCTGATTTACAGATGTGAAACCAAATTTTTGAGGAGCTTGTGTTACCTTATCAGTAGATGCAAAACCCGCTTTTTGAGGATCTTGTGTAACCTGATTAACAGATGCAAAATCCACTTTTTGAGGTGCTTGTGTTACCTGATTAACAGAGGCCACATCCATCATCATCAAAGAATTTAGATCTTCTTCATACAGCGGTGGTAACTTGTTTTGATTCATAGTTGCTTTTTGAGCATTGGACTTCCTCGAAAGCAAATCCTTCAAGATCTTCTTCAGTACATCAAGACTCATCCTACATACATATTAAATCAGTTACATGACCACATGCATGCACTTGATAGCATTATATTAAATCCAATTTATTAAGTTTAGGCTTACCATTGTGAGTTTGGGTTGATTCGGGTGACATCAGTAGATGAGATTGTGAGGAAAAAGGGTATTAGGGTTTTTGTGAAAAAATATATTAGGAATGAACTGCTAAGATGATTCTGAAGCATGTGAGAATTTAACAGAACATATGATGAAAAGGGTATGCGCCCTTCCACACAAAGTTAATAGCACTAAGCAAGACCAGTTGATGAGGTTACAATATGCATAATGATCATCTTCCTGATTACAATTTTAAAATCTCATAATAGTAGCGATTAATGAGAAATCCAAAGATAAACATTGTTTACTGAAGTTCATGAGAAACATAAGTGGAACAACAATCACCTTAACTTGACATCAATTTTTGATCATTAAAAGCATGTGTATGTGTATAATTGTAAATTGAAAAGTACCTCGATATTGACTGGTTCATTGTTTTCTTTTCCTTTATTCTTCATGTATATGCAAATCAAAGAAACCATCACTGCAATCCACGAACATATGTGACAAACAACTTCATATTAGGGTTTTAAGAAAAGAAGAGTAAGCATACCAGGACCACGGGCATTAGACAGAGTTGATTTCCTACTTGGTTCCATTTGATTATCTACTCATTAAACTCGCAAAACAGCTATCTTGATTATAACCAGCAAAAAACACATTAAAATCAATGAAACCCTAAAATCGTGATGGAGTTTTCTTCATGGAGAGAATTTGATGATTAGGGTTTTTCTTTTGTGAAAAAGTATACGTCCGGGTTTTTTAATAATGGATAAATGTTTTGTATGGGATTATTATTTTAAATGATTTGATACTTATCTCAAGATGGTCAATATTTTGCTGCAAGGTTTGTAGATTTAGTTTTGCAAGATGTAAACAAAAAAATATGTTGGTCTAGTGGTAATCTCAATTGTTAATCTTTCAAACAACCCAAGTTCAAATCTCACCATGGTCATTTTTTATTACTAATTCCGAATTCTAGTAGCACATCAAAAGTATTTGCACACGTCCATTTTCGAAATTAATTAAAAAAAATGCAATTAAAATAAATTAAAAAAATTACTTACATGATACATTTACAAAATTTCGAAATATAATTTAGAAAAAAATATATATATAAATATTGCTTACATGGACACAATGTGATGACATGGCTGATAATGAATTACATGGCAATTACTGGGCAATGAGGTGGCATTATACGTGTAACGCCTCCTGTTATATATAATATATTTCGAAATATAATTAGAAAAATATATATATAAATATTGCTTACATNTTATTTTTTCTGTTTTGTTTTGTTTTTTAAATTTGTTTTCTTATTTAATTTATGTTGTTTATTTTTTTTTCTTTTATATTGTATTTATACTTACTATATTATTAGTTAAGTATATAGTATATATATATTATATATATATATATTATATAGTATATATAATATAATATATATAGTTACTATTATACAGTATAATATTAACTACTATAGTTATATATATATTTGCAAATCAGTTACTATACAGGTGTTATCTCATAACAATTTATATAGTGACATACAACATATATTTAGCCGATTATAGGCTGACAAAGTAGATTTTATGTTGATTTAAATCCATGCCGTATAAACACAATATATAGTTACAGCGATTCTTAATGTATAACAAACATGTTTTTATGAATTCATGCAGAAAAACATTGCAATGGATGGAGGTTTAAAAGAATGAAAAGGAGGGTGCAATACCCTTGAGGGCGATAACGAGGAAGGAAGGCAAAACAATAGGGTCGACTACCATCCATAAACCCACGTCGAACACGAGCCAAAACCAACCCCTTACTCGAACAAGACCCACGAAAACAACACCTCCTTCAAACCAGAAAGTACCCATGACAACATCACTAGAATGAACCACGAGCACTCTCTTTGCCGCCTCTTTGAATCGGAAGAAAAAGAAAAGATGAAGAGGAAAATACTCCCATCCGTAACTTTTGTTTCTTAGAGTTTGTAGGTTTTCTGACTTTTGATTTGTGGAATGTGTAATCAGTATTAATAAAACGAGTGAGGGGAAAAACAAAAAAAGAAACACCGTATTTTATGGGATTGAATAATCGGTTGATTGAGAGGTTAGAGGGAAAAATATATGGCTTCAATATAAAAAGGTAGGAGCGTGTGATGGGATTAAGGTAAACCGTGTAAGGAGATTTGGAAGGTGTATATTCGGTTTTTAAGAAAAGATGTGGAGGTATCTCTTATCAAAATATCCTTATCTTGTTTTCAATCTAAACATACGTATAATTTGTAACTCGTTTTCTTCAAATGGTCAAAAAGGGAACAAATCGTGTAGGAGTTTGCATGCTCGTTTAGTTGTAGCTAGTTTAGGATAGAACTTAGCTTTAGGAACTTTAGAGCATTATTAATTTAGTTATTTGCATCATTATGTACTTTAATCTATAACTTAAAGTTTTAATGTCTTACAATTAATATTCACACTTAGGTTATATTTATTATTCGTATTTCAAAAGTTTAAATTTGAGGGGTAAATTAGGTATTTCAAATGTTCCAAATTTCCGGGTTTTACAGTTCTTCCCCTCTAAAAAGAAAATTTTCGTCCTCGAAAATTGAAGTCGCAAAAGTTAGATGGAGTAGTATCAAATCACAAAAAGATCGTCACAAATATTCTAACGTTCAGGGAGGTTCTTCCAAAAGAATCTTCACAAACAAAATTTTCTCATGACTCGATCCAACAGAACATAATCATAACAAATCTCATCCCAACGGATGCGAAACAAATGTGTAGCAGATGACAGATGACTGATAAAATTCTACGAGGAGATATACGAAGCACATAAACCTACAAAGTAAACCTAGCGGTAGAACTAAATGATAAACCTTCATTAACTCCCATTGAAATCCAAACGAATAAAGGAACTTGCCACGATCGAAGGAGTACCAAAAAATCATCAAACGTATTCAAAAATCTCGTAATAATATGGAGAACAAAATCGTACTGACGATCACAACATAACTCAAAATATCTAAAACTTATTGGGAGAGCAAAAACGATACTCTGTTCCACTCACTGTAAATGCGCCATGAAGCTTGACCCATCTTTTGCCGAAGGAATCTCTGCCGATCTTTCAAGCAAGCCGTCCTAGTCGATGCTCTACTGTAGCTCCTCTTGTGTCGTCCTTCCTGCCGGGCGCAGAAATCTCCAATGCAGTCGCCACCATCTTCACGCCATCCCGTCCAGCTCCAGCCAACTGCTTCTCTCGTTCTTCATCCCGCAACAGTTACTCTTCGAGAATGTCATAAAGGCTTCTTCGAACGTAGAATGTCAACACAAAATACAAAGATGACACTCGTGTTTCTCTTTCGTCTCTGAATAAACTAAAATTTCATACCATGACAATTTGTCCAAGTATTCGAAAGACACGATTGATCGATTCCATATGAATAGTCGGAAAGGTAACCAATACAATTGGCACCACAACACTCATAGAAAATCATACGAATATGAAAAGAAATTCTAGGAACATCTCACTCTTCACACAAGACATGACACAGTTTAGCTCCAAGCAATAAATACCATCATCATTCTCCTCCATGAATAAAACAAAACACACAAAGATACACAACGAACGTTCCAAACAAATTGCATAACTCTCGAGGTGAGTTTCATGGGAGAAATATCTTCACAAATCAACGCACGAGTTTCAGAACAAGGTGATCATAAACGATTATCAGGTTAAGAATCTTGAACTTCACAAAACATCAAAGGTGACAAACATAAAATGACAGTCGTCATCATCAAAATACTCAGGCAACAAATCTAAATCCAGAATAACATCGAATCGAACATCTCCAACGTAAAAAGATTAGCACAACAAAATCGTCTCCAAATATCTACAGAACGCATCGGACAAATCGAATATACACGATGAAAAGTCACAAAACAATCTTAGGGGTAGAATAGGTAAGGTCAATAATCAACAATGAAGAAAGAATCGAAAGCAAAGAAAAGTTATAAAATGTATCGAACACGTAGGATTCATACATACGCGAATCTCCGAACGAACAAAAGGCATCTCAACGAATGTCAGACGAATCAAGAATCGAAGTTCAAAAGGATAACTCTAGAAAAAGAAACCTATAAGGCACACTACGAAGTCTAAGGCATCCTAAACACATGTCGCGAATCCTGATAAGTCTTCTAAGTCACCGAAACGAATGATTTGTAAGAGCTTAACGAAAAGCAAAGGCATAAATCAGAGTAAAGCGGAAGCAAGAAAACAAACGTCTGATCATATATCTACCCAATCCTCACCGATCATACTAAAGCTCTTAAGGGGAGAAAATTAAGGCAAAACCTTCCAAAGTTATTCCTAAAGCTTCTAAGGTGCAAACCTAAGGGTCCAAAACTTCACAGGCCATAACTCATGTACTACAAGTCGCAGCCTAGACTCTGATACCATATTTGTAACACCCCAACCCGAGAAGGGTAGAAGTGCCACATTATGGTGACATATCAAAGCATACAAAGCATACAACGCAAGCGGAAGACTTAAATCAAAAGGTTACAAGGGAAAAATCTGAAAGTACAAAAGGAATACTAAAACTATAAAAGAAAGAAAATACAAACTAAACAAAGTCTAAACTAATCCAAGTCTGAAACTAGTCCAGATGTAATGGGCTTCTAGTCCATGGGGTAGTCCACTAAAGCTCTAGAGCACTCTTCACTCAAACCCATCATCCAACCTAAAACCTGCCGCAGGAAAGGAAATGCGGCTGAGCTACGAAAGCTCGGTGAACAGATATATACAACGAATAAACGAAACATAAATAAATATAAGAAAATGAATCAAAAGCTCCTGCTGAAAAGGGATGTCATCTGTCAAATGCATAAGTGATCAAACGAAACGATATCATAAGTCAAAGGAAACGAAGCATCAAAGATATATCAACATAAACATAATCATGCGGAAAAGGAAATTAGTGCGTATCAACAAAGAAGCGTCTAAACAAGGTACTTGAATAGACAAACGAATCATAAGAAAGCCACGAGCCGACCTACCGAGGTACTCGATAGATCTCCTACACATAATCACATATCCAACATATCATAAATGTACGGAGAGGGGAGACCTCTAAGTACCAGAAGTGAAAGGGGTACAAGGCACGTACAGCCAGTCACTAAGCCATCATATCACATCATATCATACAAATCCTAGGATGCATCCATACGCTCCCTGAAACAAAATACATATACAAGTGCAAGACTATGCATACATATAACAGAATGGCCATAAGTGCACATAATCATATAATCATATCATAACAGAAGGGAACGCCGGGGACTGATCACACCGCCCCAGATAGTGTCATGCCACCGGTGCCTCGATGACACGCCCATGGTACCTCCATGAGTAGAATAAAAACTCGGGCATACAACATACATATCAGAACGGAGCTTATCCATAAACAAGCAATCATAGCATATCAATCAGAATATATCAACAAGAATCTCATATCAGTGAGATGGTAATAAGATCATCATAATGGAATGGATAGGCAAACAGAATCCTATCAAGGATAATATCAAGCGAATCATATCATAGCAAACGAATCAAAGTCAGAGGATCAAAGTCATGAGGTCGGAACCCTTAATGAGATAGGGTAGATATTTGTACCTTAAACCGCAAACGAAATCATATCATAACATAAGAGTGAATCGTCTTCAGGAATCTACAGTTATGATCGGCTATTATAATAACTTATTCTAATTAGATTACTCATTTTTGGCGGCTTTAAATTTTTATTAATTTTTTCATTTATAGTATACTTTCCACTTTAAGTAACCGTAACCATTTCAAGTAACTTTCTGTATTTAGCAGGTTTCCAGTTAGTAAGTTTTCCATATTTAGTAACTTTCTCGATTTAGCAAAATTAGCCCTTTATTATCCAATTAAACTTAATTTAGTTAACATACTCAAAAGAAACAGTATTAGTAGCATTTAGGGTTTACTATGACAATATTGCGAAGTTTAAGTTTAAAATGTCAAAATAGCAAAGTGTAGGGTCTAAAGTGTCATTTATCATATAAATCATATTATAGTTTTAACAAACAAATCCCAAACCATTGGCAAAAATTCTTTCTTCGTTATTA
>LBNU01005992.1:88776-111560 GCA_014162995.1 Artemisia annua | reverse complement strand
TGTCAAAATGGTTTCGGGTCAAAATGTGTTAATGCGGGTTGAAGTGGGTTAGGCCAGGTTAGGATGGCATGTTAACATTGTTTCTAACACTGTAGATTTGTGTAGAATATTGATGATATTTGAACTACGTTTAATGAAAACTTTTAATCTCATCGTTTATAGGTAAGGCTGTAAGCTTTTATATTTGATGTGTTTTAGAACATTCATTACCCAAGTTTACCCATTTCCATGTAAATGGATGTTAGTAAAACTTGTTGCGGGTTATAATATCTTAAACTTCATGCTTGTCAAAATGGATCACTTTGTGAATTGACAATTTTGTCAATATTTACAGTAAAAAATAACTGATTCACACTTTAAGATGGGTCTTTGTTCCGGTAAACATGTCAAAGTGATTTTCTGTACACAAGAAAAATCAAGTACATCAATACTTACTGTAGGCGTTAGCTATATACATGGGTTCCACTGATATGCTTATCAGTTTCATAAATTCGTAACACTTGATATGCTTATCATTTTGGGAGTTCGATTGTGTTTTATCTGAATCAGAGTGAAGAACACCCCATAGAATACATCCCAAATGATTTGATAGTGATGGATAATTAGTGACGAGTCAGCCATGTACAACTTTTATCTCTAGCAAAATATTAACTTTGCTGATCCTTCCCCGTACTTTGGTTTATTACGCGCCAAATGCAACTTTATGACCAATTTGCTTTTGTGAAATGCGATTTTTTATTACATTTTAGGTTAATATGGACTTATTCAACATACAAATAGGGCTCGAAACGAGCTTAGTCGATCTCTAGCTTCAGCCTTGTTTGATAAATGAGATCAAGCCCAAATGTGGTTAGGACAAGTTACCTTTACAAAAGCATATAAGAACCAAACTATTGTATTGGTGCAAAGTTTAAAATATTCTGACAACATTATGATCTATGCACTTGGCTCTTTTTAACCATTGTAAAACTTGAACAACAACTTTGAATCTTCACCATATATAAGACACTTCACCATTGTACCCCCTTACGTTTTAAAAAATTTATAATATGAATAACTTAACCAAGGAACAAAATAGTAATAAGTTAACTAAGTTTTTGTGCGAATGAACCAACCACCACTGTTACGCTTCTTTAAACCTCATCTAAGTTAATAACGAAACCTGCACGTAGGCGTTGGAGTAAAACAACCAAAGCAATTTAGTGGTTGATATCAAGATTTCTATATAAACACTTCAACACTTCCTAATTTTGACGATGTGAGATACAATTTCATTTCTAGATTTTGTGTTTCAAGTGACTCACTTTGAGACACGATATCCCATTCATATTAACTCTATTTTGGACACCCCTTAATTCGTTGCACATCTCTCTTTAAAAAGAACGCAAACACACTAACCAATACAAATGTAAATTACATATATTAAATGGTGTGGAGAGTTTGCAAAAGGTCATTTCTGAGAAACGTTGACAGATATTACTTGGAATCACTAGAAATATTGGCGAAATTTATTTTTAACAGAGATCTTATGACTTACTCACCACGCTGTATTCACCATTGACTCATTCGTCTGTTAGACATCTAACACATGTTTTCAAGTCTAATCTATATAATCGATACAAGTATACAACACTTGTGAGCATTTCGGTTTGCTTTTCCTAGATACAACTTTGTCTCTAGCTAGTAACAAAAGATTAACATCACTAATCCTTCCCGATATTCCTGTTTAATTTACTAAATGGGCCAAAAATAATACGTTGGCTTAAGAATTGGCCCATGTCTTTTTTTTTTTTAATTTTTTTTTATTATTATTATTTTTTTTTTTTCAGTTCATCACTTCATCATCTTATTTAAAGTTACTTTACAATGCATCTCTATCACCAAATTGCTTATGTGAAATTCAAATTTTCCATTAGGAGAATATTAAAAGTAGCATGTTTTAAATACTCTTTTCTTCAACTACGCTATATTTAATGTGGATACATTTGTTATTATGAAAAATGTCAGTGTCCTTTAATTTCCTTTTCACCTTACCTGTAGAAGACGTACGATTATGATCATCCAAATAAGAAACCCCTTAAGCTTAATGCCTATAGTTTTTTTTAATGTCTTGAATCAACAAAACTGTAAGGCAAGAAGCAAGCTTTGTCTTTTCAAGTCAAAATTTCCCAATATAGCATGGAGCTAGCGATTATGTGAGCAATAATGAAATGTGAATAGTAAATTTACAAACCTAAGATTTTTTTGTCATTTAAGCAAGCTTTATTTTCTCGCGGACATGTTTTGCGGATATATAGTAGTAATCATCTCCAAAATGCCGTAGTGGTAAGTTGCACCTAAAGTTTCAACGGAAATCATGGTTCAAACATTGTTTGGTAAAAAAAACTTTGGATAAACTTGTATTTTGGCTAGGCCACGTACATGACAACATAAAAAACTCGGCTTCCCCATATACATATGAAAACACCACTAATAGAAATCATGATATTCCATTAGTTAATTAGAAGGAAATGCTAGTCTAAATTCCACTTTGAAGATTAACTTGGTTAAATAACTAGCAAGACTTTGAATGCTAATTCAATAAATTCTTTAGGTAGTGATGTAGGGCTTCATTTCTTGATACTGCACAGGCTTCACAATACAATGACATAGAAAGCACATCACACGGATCACGATCCCAAACCTCTTAATCCACCGTCCATTCACTTCCCAATCCAACGCCTCACCTTTTCACCCTTCCCACACTAAACATCTCAAAACCCCACCTTCACCCCCATAAAAACCCTTAAAAAATAATACAAGCAACCCTAAAACATACAAAACCTAAGTATATATAGTTTTCTATCTAAAAAAACACACAACCACCATCTTTTTATCACAGAAAAACAAACACCACATCTTCCTATTAGTATGTTAGCCCCAAGTGTTGGTCACACAGTCACTACTATTCGTTCAAGAAATATATTCAAACAAAAACAACTCCAACGAAACTCACGCCAATGCATAATCTCAAACCCATCTTTGTTTATGTTGTTATTGTATGATACACAAGCAAAGAATCTTCCTTTCATTGTTGAAATAGGTGGTCTCGGAAATGAAACAAACGTCCAATCTCGGTGAGTTTTGATGATTATTTCATAATATACCTAAAGTGAAAGTTTTGAATGCAAAATATACAATGTTTTTAATGCTTGTTGGGGTGTACATGAAATTTTCAACTAAAATGATAGAAGATATGAAATCATTAACTAATATCTTCTAGAATTGACTTTGTACCAAATATGTCTTACAAAATATACTTTAAAAAAAATTATATGTTATGGTTTGGTCCCCTTTTTATTCAGTAAGTGCATGAACAAAAGATTAACCAATTGAAGAACTTATCTTTTGTCCATGTTAATTAATTGGATCGCTCAGTGTTCATCTGGTTTAATCAAGTTTTCTCTATAACATAAATGAGTGGTAAAATTGTCATCCATGGTATATGAAGCACCATCGATCACATTTTACTTTTTTTATAGCATATGGGTCGCAATATAATCTCTTAATTTTGAGTTAACTCATGGTATATAACACTAAAACTAGTTGTTGAGTTAAAATTTATTATATCCAAATGTAAGGATTGTTTGTAATAGATGATTTGTGGTTATAAGATCGTCAATAGTGTAAGTTTGATGCATGCTGATTTATCTGTTTTCTTGCCAGGATGAACTTGAGATAAATAAGGTGACATTAGCTAATGCCCTTGTGAATCTAAAATCTTTTTCTGACAAAGATGTAGGAGTTGTATGTATTGCAATTGTTTGTCTGCATACTCTTTCTTTTCCATTTGAAACAAGGTTAGACTTGCACTATTATAAATTATTTCAACTTTGAAGTGGTTTATTATTGTCTAAACCAAACTAAACAGCAATCCATAGTAAGATTTCTTGGGTGTTTGGATCTTTTTCAGTCGACCAGATATCGGACATGAAACATTATGTGCAGATGCTGCAACATTTTAGGCCAACGATAGAAGATTTATTGAAAAATTTGTCATGATTCAGGAACCGATAGTTGAGCATATGGGCGTCCTTTACGAGAACAAGCTTTACAATCTCTCAAAGCAATTGTAGTTCAGTACAAGATGACATCATCTAAAAACAAGAAACGTTATAGAACTTGATGCTGGTTGATATACTCGCATTTGCATTTGAAAAGCGTGCTTCATGCACCATTCTTCTTATTATAGCTGACAAAATCCTAATATTAATAAAACATGATATAGCAGATTATTAAAGTTTAAAACATTTACACTAATATCTGTTTTAAACTTTGATAATTTGATATATCATGTTTTATTAATATTAGGATTTTATATGTGGTTGAAGAAAATTTACATGTGGATACTTCATTTCTCTTTTATTTATTTATGAGTTTTAGTCTAGTTCAGATGAAGTCAACCAATAGCGACCGGATAGTAATGCATAGTTAGTGTTGAGTTAGCCATATACAACTTTTATCTCTAACAATAGATTAACGTCGCTAATCCTTCCCCTACTTTGGTTTACTACATGCAAAATGCAACTCTATCACCAATTTGCTTTTGTGAAATGCAACTTTTTAGTACATTTGAGTTGAGTTGTAACTTATTCAACACACACATAGGGCTCGAAACGAGATCAACTCATAAAAAGCTCGAAACGAGCCGAGCTTAAACGTTTCAACTCAATAAAAGCTCGAAGCGAGCCAAGTTTTAACAAGCTTAATCCCTAGCTTTATCCTTGTTTGAGGCTCGTTTAATAAATGCGCTCAAGCCGAAATGTGGTAGGGGCATGTTACATTTATGTAGAAGTAAACAACTGCTATTCGACAATAGCACGTCTAGGTTCCTTCAGACTAAGCAAGTGATGTCCATTGAGCACCTACACATATGACAGACACGCGTTAGCCTCGTCTTGAGTTTGATCACAAGACCAAGCTCCAGCGTGAGAGTAAGAATTGGGTATAGGCCGAACGTCGGAGTAATAAATGTGAGAGTAAATGCGTGTGTATTAGCTAGTTGAGCATTGAACGAGGTTGGGATATTTATACTACCCCAACTACTATACCTGGCAACATAGACGTATGGGTGAGCCGGGCTATTGCTAGTCTAGGTGCTAGGTGTTAGTCCACGTAGGGGATAATATCCCGCAATATCCGGGTTAGGCGGGCATGGTTTTTAGTACGGACTGTTGGCAAAAGGATCTTCTGGATAAAAGATTGCTCTTTTTCTGTTTGTCGTCCGGCATATGTTCCTTCGGATACATGACCTTCGAACACGTGGAGGCATCATTTTTCCGGCATGTGTCATCCGGACATATACGCCAACACTTTACAAAAGCATGTTAGAACTGAACTTACGTATTGGCGAAAGGATCTTCTGTTTCAGTCGTCCGGGCATGGTTTTTAGTACGGACTGTTGGCAAAAGGATCTTCTGGGGCTCTTTTTCTGTTTTAGTCGTCCGGCATATGTTCCTTCGGATACATGACCTTCGAACACGTGGAGGCATCATTTTTCCGGCATGTGTCATCCTGACATATACACCAACACTTTACAAAAGCATGTTAGAACTGAACTTACGTATTGGCGAGTTAAGTATATATCCTAACCACATTATCATCATGTAATTCTCTATTTTTTACCACGGTAAAACTTGAAAAACAACTTTAAATAAGCATATCTTAAAAAGGATTCATTTCATTTTGCCTATTCAACTTTGATATTACTTGCAATCACTAGAAATATCATTTTAACAGAGATCTTATGACTCTATTGACCCACACTGTCTTCGCCATTGACTCCTAGCTAATTAGACATTAAACACATGTTTTCATGCAATCCATATTCAAATACAATACTTATGAGTATTTCGATTTGCATTTTCTAAATACATCTTTTTTCTCTAGTAGCAAAAGATTAACATCACTAATGCTTCCCGAGTTTAATTTACTAAATAATACATTGGCTTATGAATTGGTCCATGTCTTATTTTTCCCAGTTCATAATCTTATTTAAAGTTACCTCACAATGCAGCTCAATCACCAAATTGCTATTGTGAAATACAAATCTTCCATTAGGAGAATATTAAAAGTAGCATGCTTCAAATAACCTTTTCTTCAACCAGGCTATATTTAATGTGGATACATTTGTTATGATGAAAATTCTCATGTCCTTTACTTTCCGTTTCAACTAACTCGTACATACATATACAAAGAAGCTTGCACATTTATGTCGTTGACGTACGATTATGATCAGCCGAATAAGCAACCCCATAAGCTAACAATACCTATAGTTTTTCTTTATGTCTTGAATCAACAAAATTGTACACATGTCTTAAAGCAAGAAGGAAGCTTTGTCTTTTCAAGTCAAAATTTCCCAATATAGCATGGAACTAGCGATTATGTGAGCAATAATGAAATGTTAAAAACCTAAGAATTTTTGTCATTTAAGCTTGCTTTATTTACGACATGTTTTGCTGGATTTATTGAAGTAGTCATCTCTAAAGTAACCTGGTGGTAAGTTATCCTTAAAGTTTCATAGGAAATCATGGTTCAAGCATTGTCACGTAAAAAAATTGTGATAAGCCGAGAAAACTTTTGAAAAGGCTAAAGGGATACCAGTTAGGCTGCGTACGCGAAAACAAAAAATAAATATCCCGTATAACCTGAAAGGGTCCTTTTCAGTTTGTGGGTTTTAATCTAAACCTTCTTAATGATCATATACATATGAAAACACCACTGATTGAAATCATGATATACCATTAGCTAATACCACATTTTATTAAAAGGAAATGCTATCCTAAATTCCACATAAAAATCAACTTGGTTAAAGAATTAAACCATATATGTTTGATGATAAATAGAGTGCAGGAGTGGTGTAGATGATAGACGTACCATGCTCGCTAGTCGCTACCTAGTGAAACCTCTACCAGCTAGCTACCTTCATTAATTGTGACTAGCATGACTTTGAATGCTAATTCAATAAATAAATTTGTTAGGCAGTGAAGTTGGGCTTCATTTACTGATATTGCACAGGGTTCACATCACATTGCATGCACTTAATTATTTTTAACAAAAAAAGCTAAAATGTACAGTAATATGAATCTTACAAATATTAAATTTGTATTATCGTATATAATTTTAAAAGATTAAACACATAAATTCAATCAGAGGTAACAAAAAGCAGTAGTGATAAAGAGTATCATAAACCTGAAAGCAAGATAATGTTTAATACAATCAAGTTCTATCAAACATCATCAATATGTTCACAAGTTCATGGTTCTCCAAGTAGTACTATATATTGTCTCTAAAAGTGTTACTCTTGATTTAGATCTTACATTGGCCGCACCAAGGCCAATGGAACCAAACAAGTGATCATCTACCAGTTCTTTCCAACATGAAGCAATTATTAGTGTTATTTAGTTTGATTTCGATTCTTACCCTTGTATGAGGCTGATTTAATAAATGACCTCAATCCGAAATGTGGTTGAGACATGTTTACCTTTTCAAAATCATGTAAGAGGTGAACTCGCGTATTGGCGAGTCAAAGCTTAAGATATTTTGACCACATCATCATGTATGTACCGGTCTAGTTGTCTCTGTTTACCATAGTAAAACTTACACAAAAACTTTGAATCTTCACCATAAGACAGTTCACCATTTTAACCTAATTGTTTCAAAAAATTCTAGTATGAATAACTTAACCAAGCAACAAAAGAGTAATAAGTAAACCAAGTTTTTGTGTGAATTCAATGAACCAACCACCTCTATGTCACTTCTTTATATTAGTCAATAGATAGTTGCGGGAAAGCATCATCATCCACATGGAATTATAATGCAATAAATTAAGAACTTTTTCATCAATCCTCATTACTAGTAGATGGCTCTGCGACTGAGCTTGGTGGATGACATTGTGATCCGCAATAAACTTAGAACTATGGAGACATCCATGTCTTTAAACCAATGTGAATCGAATCAATGATTTGATAGGTAGCCTTTTCATGATTTCGGCTTGGATTTCTAATGTTCTAACACTTTAGACCTCAACTACCAACCTTTTCATTAAAAACTGATATACGACACATATTACATCCTCAAACCCTAAAAGTGTTTTTCCTCTCCCCTTGTGTTTACACATTCGGCAGCATGAAGAAAAGAACCCAAAAGGATTGTTTGTCTCTATTCGTTTCAAACAGAAAACAATACGTATGCATGCATGCTATATACATGTGATATACATGCATCCATAAAGTAGTCTCATGCATGTATAACCACATGCATGGATATGTAAAATCCCTTTTCTTCCTAGTTGTGTAATCAACTATTATATTCCCCTCGTTGTGGGATTCGATCAACACAAAACCAAAACAAGAACACCGTGTTCCGTTGTTTATTCGTGAAGCAAGCACTAGCATCCTAGCTAGCATATCTCGGTCACGTGTAGTGTGAGCAACCGATAGAGGTGATTATTTTAATCGGTTTCAAGAATTCAAGATTTATTATTTAATAATCTGTAATGATTAGTTAAAGGTTAGTAATTTTATGTGTTTATTTTATTGTTAATCCACAACATCTAACTAGATCCATCCACTGCGTACTCGTAGTATTGATGGTTATATCAATATGAAATCCCAACACTCGTCACATTCTCTATCACCTATGAATAAAGTCCAAAAATAAGAAGCATGGTCCAATTTTTATTTTTATTTTTTTATTTTTTTCTCCCAATTCATCATCTTATTAACATTACCTCTTGCAGTTCTATCGCCAAATTGCTTTTGTGAAATACGATTTTTGATTACTTCTCATTTTGACGACTTCCTCAAGCCACATACTAAAATGAATGTATTGAGTAAGTCTGTATGTCATTTTCTTTCTTTTTCATCTAACCCATATTGTCTTACATACAGCTTATATGTCTTAAATCAACAAAATTGTACATATATCCTGAGGCAAGAAGCAAGCTTTGTCTTTTCAAGCCATGTCTATTCGCTGATTTATGTACAAGTTTTTTACTTTCTTACAACTCATGTCTATTTGCTATAAATTTGAACAACTACCGATGGTTTAGAAGAGAGCATTTATTTTGACCTATGTGTAAACTTACTTTGTCTGCAGGTAAATGTGAGCTGTTGATTATGTAACATAAAAAGTCTGATTAGGATGGTTCATAATTTTGGTTTGAAATTAATATTGCTCAGCCTTTGACAGGAAGCAATGGTGTATTTTTGTGTGTAGTATGCAATCTCACCTAAAAGTAACATACATACATCAATCCTCATTTATTTATATATTATTTAAGAGAATTAAATGCTAGTCACCTAAATACTTGATTCTTATTAATGCATACTCCCTCAATATACCTCTTTTCAACAAAGAAACACGCATACAATCAACACAACTTATCATTCACCATGATTAGCCCGAAGTGTTAGGTCACACAACATGCGCTACTGTTTGTTCAAAAAATATATTCAAACAGAAGCTCAAACACAACTCGGAACGATGCACATATTTTGTGTTTGGGTTTCTGTTTGAATATATTATTTGTTGCTCTAGCTCCATGAATTATGGGTATCAAGGACGGAACTTGAATCATTTCTCGAGGGGAGGCAAATACCCAAAATTATTATTTGTTGCTCTAGCTCCATGAATTATGTGGTTGGTCAAAGATATCTAACGTCATGAAAATTAATAAAAATACGAGGACAATGTATTGGTGCGTGGTTAGATGCTCAACATGGGCAGCATATATAATCTATCGATTTTTCTAAAACTTTATTTAACTATATTCAACCTCATTGAGTTTAATTTTATTTCCAAAAGATAATATGAAAAACACTTAACACAATGGTCTGATCAAACTGGTTGAATAACACAACAAATTAAAAGATGAACAAACAATAGTAGAGTTGCTTGCAGCTGTCGAGAACCGATGAGGAGATTGCCGACTAGCAGGAGAAGATAACATACCAAAGCAAGCAGATTTATGATCTTTACTCTTAGATTGTCTATCATCGTATTATTCGTATGTAATTGATTAGTGAAATGATCGGTTTTAATGAATTAGTTTATTATTTCTGTTTAACCTTATAATTCTTACTTTCAACTTTATGTTACTCGTTAGTTTATTAAGTTGTGAGTATGAAATAAAACTACATAGAATTGAAGCAAGCTGAGAATGATGTTTATTTATTTAATCTAAACTTTTAGGGACAACTTTTTTATGAATTGATGTAAACAATGTCTGTATCTTACCCGCTAACCCTGTAATTCTGATTTTTTAGCTTTATGTTACACGTTAGCGCTAGCTTAGCTTCTTGCGTTATTAGCTTATTGAGTTGTGACTTGATTCTATTGCTACCAGGAATGTATGATATCATATTATTTAAATTTGGAGGTATGATTTTGCTATATCAAGCTTTGTTTGGTATTTTGGTCTTCATTTACAAAGCAAAACAAACCAAAAAACTTGAGGCAGGCATTGCTAAGATATCCGAACTACTTATCTACTTGTATCGAGCAAACAGTTGAGTGGCTTGTTCCAAACTTCTTAAGCCCATAAGCAGTTTAAATAAGCATCTTAAATAGGATTCATCTCACTTTGCCAATTCAACTTTGATATTACTTGCAGTCACTAGAAATATTAACGAAATATCATTTTAGCAGAGATCTTATGACTCTATAACTCAATTGACCCTAATTAGACATTAAAACACATGTTTTCATGTAATCCATAATCAATACAACACTTGTGAGTATTTCGGTTTGCATTTCCTAAATACAACTTTCTTCTCGATCTAGTAGCAAAAGATTAACATCACTAATCCTTCTTGATATTCCGGTTTAATTTACTAAATGGGCCAAAAATAATGCGTTGGCTTATGAATTGGTCCACGTCTTATTTTTTCCAGTTCATCATCTTATTTAGGGTTATGTACTTCACAAATGCAGCTTATATCTTCCAAATTGGTTTTTGTTAATTTGCGGTTTTCAACTGAACTTATACATACATATAACAAAGAAGCTTCCACATTTATGTGGGGATGACGTACGATTATAGCCAAACAAGCAACCCCATAAGGCTAACAATTACTGTCAATTACTATAGATTCCCTCCCCTCCCCCCCCCCGCCCCCCCCACCCCCCCTCCCTGTGTATTATATTTTCTTGAACCCAAAAATTGTACATATGTCCTTGAGGCAAGGAAGCAAAGTTTGTCTTTTCAAGTCAAAAGTTCCAGAATATAGACATGGAGCTAGCAATTATGGTGCGGCAATTAGGTGACTACCTCCTGGATGAATTATTTGCTCATATCACTGCATAACGAATTTGGTATTCTATGTCAACATTTCAGAGACGTGCGACGGCCTGCATTTATTAATTCTCTGCCGCAGGAATTAGGAGTCTTTGCTTTAGAAATATTTTTCGAGTCCAGACGGGACACCTTCAGTATAGTTTGGAGACAAGTGTATTCCCCTGACCAGGCATTAATATACATACTTATAAGTAATTAAGGTTTTTGATTCATAAAAAGTTTACCATAAACACAACAAGTTTCAAAATAAGCACCAAAAATGTGAGCTTATGCACATAGTCCCATAACCAAATAAGCAATAACTCGGCTATATAAGCCGAAACAAACATCCCCTAAAAAGTTTTCGAAAATTGTTACATTTGTCATTTTATGATCATAGTCATATTAGTCAAATTATATCTTCTACATACACAGTTTCATAACTTATCAGTCACAACCTAAAATCAATCAAACGTAAATATGTTTCAAGCCCTTGCCACTAAAACAACAAAGCTTAAAAATTATTACTTAAAATAATATGCATACTTACTATATAATAATGACAACGAAGAATTGAAGATAGATAATATAAAATAGTGTTTAGTTTAGAGGTACGTAAATATGTTTTACCGGGCAGCCAAAGGGTTGTGGTAAAAGAGATTAGCAGTGAAAACTGACCTACCTTTGTTTTTCTTTCTTTATCATTGTGTTTTCCCGTCAAATCTATTTTCCCGCCAAATACTATGTTGCTAAAATTTTCTATTTAAAAGACATGTTATGAAATTGTAGAGGCCTTATAGGGAGTGAACGTAGGTTCTCTGTTGTAAAAATCAGCCCATGCGGCTGATTAATCCCCGCATAATCGTTGATCGCTTACTAAGCGTCTTGATTTGTCATAAGCAGTCTATTTAATCGGTTTGGTCAAAGATCGCTTAAAAATCGGTCAACAAACCAACTAATCGGACAAAATCCGTCTAATCAGATTAATCAGACTAAATCGCTTAAAAATTGGTCAACAAAATCGCTTAAAAAAATACATAAAAGTCGATCAACAAACCGATTAATCGGACAAAATCGGTCAAAGATCTTTTAAAATGGTCAACAAACCGAGTAATATCTTTGTTTAACTTTGAACTTTGAAGAATTATGTATTATGTTTATGTATGAACACTTGAAATATTTGAACTTTGATGCACTATGCTTATCTCATACATATAATATAATATAATATCTAAAATTACAATTTTATGCATAAAAATTCCAATCCGATTAATCCCTGATTTTTTCAATAGTATAATCTGCAGCAGATCTCATTGGATTTGCTTTCAGATGAACAAAGAGAAGAATTATAAGCGGCTGGAGTTAATTTGAAGGACGTCCCAAACGGGTCAAATTCAGCCGATTATGCATTGATGATCGAAACATACAAATGGGCAAGGGAACACTGGCCACCATCCTACATAGTCTTGATAAGCGGAGATAGTGACTTTTACAAAGCAATTGGAACATTAAAGGAGTTAGGTTATACTATAGTATCGGGAAAAGCCAATACTATAGTATAACCTAACTCCCTTAATGTTCCAATTGCTTTGTAAAAGTCACCATCTCCGCTTATCAAGACTATGTAGGATGGTGGCCGGTGTTCCCTTGCCCATTTGTATGTTTTGATCATCAATGCATAATCGGCTGAATTTGACCCGCTTGGGATGTCCTTCAAATTAACTCCAGCCGCTTATAATTCTTCTCTTTGTTCATCTGAAAGCAAATCCAATGAGATCTGCTGCAGATTATACTATTGAAAAAATCATGGATTAATCGGTTTGGAATTTTTATGCATAAAATTGTAATTTTAGATATTATATTATATTATATGTATGAGATAAGCATAGTGCATCAAAGTTCAAATATTTCAAGTGTTCATACATAAACATAATACATAATTCTTCAAAGTTCAAAGTTAAACAAAGATATTACTCGGTTTGTTGACCATTTTTAAAAGATTTTTGACCGATTTTGTCCGATTAATCGGTTTGTTGATCGATTTTTAAGTATTTTTTTAAGCGATTTTGTTGACCAATTTTTAAGCGATTTAGTCTGATTAATCCGATTAGACGGATTTTGTCCGATTAATTGGTTTGTTGACCGATTTTTAAGCGATCTTTGACCAAACCGATTAAATAGGCTGATTATGATAAATCAAGACGCTTAGTAAGCAATCAGCGATTATGCGGGGATTAATCGGCCGCATGGGCTGATTTTTACAACAGAGAACCTACGTTCACTCCCTATAATATAGGCCTCTACAATTTCATAATATGTCTTTTAAATAGAAAAAATTAGCAACATAATATTTGGCGGGAAAATAGATTTGGCGGGAAAACACAATGATAAAGAAAGAAAAACAAAGGTAGGTCAGTTTTCACTGCTAATCTCTTTTACCACAACCTTTTGGCTGCACGGTAAAACATATTTAGGTACCTCTAAAGTCTAAACTATACACTATCTATATCTATATCTATACTACTATATAATGCATTTGAGACTATTCTATAATTAGAAAGGCTTAAAATTCAGACTTTTTTCTTGTTTATTATGGAAAGATTTCAAAATTAATTTGTTAGGAAGCAAGTTAGTTAGAAAGTTTGTTAGGAAGCGGTTGGTTGTTCAAACTAAAATTATTTGGTTTAACCATCTCTAATATATCTACTTATAAAGCATGAAGACAACTAAACGTGTAACCAAATAACGTAAAATATAAACACACGGTACCCGCCGCCGCATTGCGCGGGTACCGTTCTAGTTTTATATTATCTATCTTCATTGTCATTATCATGCATATTATTTTAAGTAATACTGTAATTTTAAAGCTTTGTTGTTTTAGTGGCANGTCGATCTAAGTTATGTTGAGGTTTGTGTTTGATTATATTTCTTGGACAAACAATAGTGGCTGTATGGTAAACACTTGGGTCTAACATGCTAATGGTGGTGGTTCTACAGTGGAAGATGGTGAATGATAAATGGTGTTGGTTGTATGTGTGTTGTAGAAAAGTATTGAGAGAGTATAAATAAGAATCAAGTGTTTAGGTGACTAGCATTTAATTTTGTTAAATGATAAATAAATGAGGCCTGATGTTACTTTTAGGTGAGATAGCATACTACACACAAAAATACACCTTTGCTTACTGTTAAAGGTTGGGTAGTATTTATTTCAAACTAAAATTATGAACCGTCATTGATCACACATTTTATGTCACATAGATCAAGAACTCATTTTAATTTTTGGTAGAAATATACACTTGTAAATGTGTTAATGTGAGACTTGCAGCCTTGCAGGTATGTTATTAATGTAGTTGAGGTATAAAGCAATGTCATAAAGGTGGCTGGTTCATTGAATTCTGGGTAACTTATTACTCTTTCGTTGCTTGGTTAAGATATTCATACTATAACTTTTTGAGAACGTTTAGGTGGTAAAATGGTGAATGAAGTGTCTTGTGATGAAGATCCTTAGTTGTTCAAGTTTTAATATCGTAAAGAGGAGACAAGACATAGATGAAAATGCTTAAGTTTAGTTCTTACATGCTTTTGTAAAGGCAACGTGTCCCAACCATAGCTTGGATCGAGCTCATTTATTAAACAAGACTTAGACAAGGCTGAAGCTAGGGATTAAGCTTGGCTCGTTTTGAGCTTTTACTGAGTTTATATCGTTACAAGCCCTATGTGTGTGTTGAATAATTAATATTAGATGATATATAAGCTCAAGCCCGTTTGTGGGTTTAGGGTTTTCAGTAATGAAACTTCTATATATTGTGACTCAATAAACATCATAACCTACAGGGTTTACATTATCTAACATGGTATCGGAGTGGGTCTGATCCTCAGGCCTAGGTGGCTACATTAAGCCACCTCCACTAAGCCACCCCGTCAAACTATAGTTGGCACCCCTTATCCCTTATTAAAAAAGAAAAGTTTCAATTTTTGGCTAAAACCTTAGCTCCTTACTCTTTCGATCATAACTCCCAAACCGTAAGGAGTTTAGACGTTATCAACGTCACTGGTTTCGTATTAAAATCCCAAAGAAAGGTATTCCGGAACCACTACTGTAGCCGCCGCCACATACTGTAACAAGTATTCGGGTTTTTATAATACAATCGGCTCATCGTTTTGCTTATAACTTTCAAGACGCTTATAGTTAGCTGACGCCATTAGCGACTGTGGATTCGTAATTTAAATTCTCTAGAAAAACATACCGGAAAACGGTAGGACGCTCCGTCACGCACCGTCATAAGTCAAGACAGTAATGAAAAAAAAATCATATTACGCGTAACATTTGCGACTAGGTACCTATCAAAGTCTTATTTTATTTTTATTTTTTTATTTTTTATTTATTTTTTTTTTATTTTTTTAAATCTAGATAACTATCTTTTGTTTTGTTTTTATGTTTAGCTCTATGTTTTTATAATTAAATTATTTATATCAATTCGAGTTTTCGCAATTTCGCCGTTCTAATTGCGAAGAGTATTAGATGGTAAATAAACCCAAGCCCGTTTGTAGGTTTAGGGTTTCACTCATGTAACTTCTATATATTGGGACTCAATAAACATCATAACCTACAGGTTTAAATTATCTAACAGTTACAACTCAACTCAAATGTACTAAAAAGTTGTATTTCACATAAGCAAATTGGTGATAGAGTTGCATTTTTAATGTAGTGGACCAAAAGTATGGGGAAGGATTAGCGATGTTAAATTTTGCCAGAGATAAAAGTTGAATAAGGCTAACAGCTAACTTGTCACCAATTATGCATTACTATCAAACTGATAAGCATATCAATAGAATGTATATAGCAGCTGTAAGTATTGATGTTTCTTGTGTACACAAAAATCATTTTGACGTGTTTACCTGATCAAAGACCCGTCTATTTACATGAAAATTGGTTAAAGTGGGCTTATACGGGTAAATTATAAAGGTTGTCTGAAAATGAAACAAATCGAGCGAATCACATGGGTCTCAAAGTTTCCTTAAAGTGTGATTCGTTACTTTTAACCGTCTAAATTGATTAATTTACGACATGATCCATTTTGAACAGCATGAAGATTAGCATATTATAGCCCGAAACACGTGTTACTTGTTATCCACATTGTGAGCAACCTAGCCATCCAATTACACAGAAACGGGTTAACTTGGGTAACATATGATCTAAAACATCAGGTATGCAAGCTCACCTGTAAATGAAACAGGCTAAAGGTTGCCATTTAAGGTAGTTCAAATATTATCAATCTTCTACACTGATTTATTAGAAACAATGTTACAAGCCATCCTAACCTGGCCAAACCCACTTCAACCCGCATTAAGTTAACTCGTTTTGACCCGAAACCATTTTGACGTGTAACCCACACACCGAGTCACTGATTTGCCCAATTTATCTCTAATGAGTCCAATATAAAAGCTTAGCTTACAACGAAGCAGGCCGAGCAGGTCAAACAGGTGAAAGCCAACTTTAAGTATTGATTTTGTCTTCGTTTCACCGATCAGGTACTATATGCTGATGGTGATGAAGAAAGTAGTAAACAAATGAAACCAACTTAATCACTGTATTTCACAATAAACACTTTAAACGCAACAAAATCCTAAATGGTGTTGATTGTATGTGTGTTTCTTTGTTGAAAAAGGCATTAAGGGAGCAAGTATTAATAAGAAGAAGTGTTTAGGTAACTAGTATTTAATTTTGTCAAAGGAGAAATAAATTGCATCTTACATTTAGGAGGGACAACATACTACACACAAAAATATATCATTGCGTACTGTCAAAGGCCGGGTAGTATATTGATTACAAACCAAAATTATAAGTCATCAATTATCACACTTTTTGTGTTACAGAAATCAACGACTGTTAACTTGAGACTTGCAGGTATGGTTATTAAAGTAGTTGAGGTATAAAGAAGTGTCATAGATGTGGTTGGTTCATTGAATTCACACAAAAACTTGGTTAACTTATTACTATTTTGTTGCTTGGTTAAGTTATTCATACTAGAATTTTTGAAAAAGTTATGTGGTATAATGGTGAATGAAGTGCCTGTTAGAATATATGTATCATGACATTCATATAAATAAAACACAAAGTAGCACATAATAGCGGAAGCAAGGATCAAGCATAACATGTTAATTATTAACTAAAACTTAAATAGAAAACATACCTCAATTGCAATTCTTGATTAGGGATTGACAAGTGATGAACCCTAATTAGGGTTTATATAGATCAATGAATAACCCCTTACCTTTTTATTATTCGATCTCTTGATAACAACAATGGTGTGTTGTTACCTCGTTCTTGTACACACAAACTACTAACGAATTAAAGGTTGATGCAAGTAAACAAAACACTATTTTTTCTTTTAGAAAAAATCGACCCAAAACCCTTGTGGGTGTTGATGTCGATCGGCCAAGACCAAAAAAGAAGAGAAAGAAAACAATTTTAGGTTATGAGTACAAGAGGTCAAAAACTAATAACCTTGGGTTTCTTTATATACTAGTAGAAAACTTTGGGAGCAAGTCAAGTCAAGGGAAACCCCTTGTGGGTTGTGTTCGACCGGCCTAAGGACCAAGGAGGTCCTTCCGGATCTTTCTTGCCTCCTATTTTCTTTCTAGTCCTTCTCGTTTGCTTTTAACGATAGTTAGTCCATACGGTTAATAACTAACGATCATTAAGTCCGTATAGTGTTTAAAATAATAAATAAACATAACATTTATTATTTATTATTTATACTTTAATTCTCATTTGTAATGTGTGCAATCCCGAGGTCTCGTGTTCGATTCTAGACATTTACACATTAATCTTTAACTATATTTCAACAGTGCCTTGTGAGAAGATTCATAGTTGCATGGGCGGAGCTATTAAGGGACCGGGAAGGGTCCCGGCCCCCTAGGCCTAAGCCCGTTAGTGTATTTTTTTGCGATTTCATGTGTTAAAATTTTATTTTTTCCATCTCGGCCCTCCCATCTAATATTCTTCCGGAAAAAAAAAAATTGTTTCGGCACTCCCAAGAAATTTTTTCTATCTCCGCCATTGCATAGTTGTTCAAGTTTTACTATCATAAAAAAGATACAAGTACATAGATGATAATGTGGTCCGAATATTATACTTGAGTTTACATGCTTTTGTAAAGGTAACATGTCCCAACCACATTTCGGATTGAGCTCATTTATTCAAAGAGACTGAGACAATGCTGAAGCTAGGGATTAAGCTCGGCTCGTTTTGAGCTTTTACTGAGTTGATCTCGTTTCGAGCCCTGTGTGTGTTGAATAAGTCAAAACTCAGCTCTTGTGTACTACAAGCAAATTGGTGATAGAGTTGCATTTTGCATGTAGTAAACCAAAGTACGGGGAAGGATTAGCAACGTTAATCTTTCGTATGAGATAAAAGTTGTATCTACTAACCCAATCTTTCGCATGAGATAAAAGTTGTATCTACTAACCCGCCACTAATTATGCATTACTATCCTGTCGCTACTGGTTGACCCCATCCAAACTAGCTAACCCGCCACTAATTATGCATTACTACCCGAACAAAGACCCATCTTAAAGTGTGATTCAGTTGTTCTTTACTGTATATATTGACAGTATTGTTAATTCACGACATGTTCCATTTTGATCGGCATGAAGTTTACCTTATTAAAACCCGAAACAATTTTTATTTGTTACCCACATTGTGAGTAACTTATCCATCCATTTACATGAAAATGGGTAAACTTGGCTAACATGTTATCTAAAACGTATCAAATATGAAATCTAAATGCCATCAAGGTAGTCCTTAAATGCAGCAGAGCTTTGGAATAACTCTAGCGCGAAATTGCATTCTCCATCTTTTAGGGTCAAGTCTACACTCACTTAATAGATCTGACAAAAATATTTTCTAAATCCCAAAAATCATGCCAAACAAAAATGACCGAGATTAATCTTCGAAGATAATTGGTGCGCATTGAAAAAGATGCTTACCTAAACATATACGGCATACTAAAGAGGGCTTGCTGTATTAAGTGAGGATCCGGGATGAAATACATCTTGAGATGCAGTAAAACTGAATGTTCTGCCTAAGCCACCATTTATATGCGAAAAAATTATCTCACATTAGGAATGCAATTGCCAGGCAAAGCAATTGACAACAGTCCTCAACCAAAGTTAACAAGATTTTATGAAATATCTAAACTAGATATGCTTTCACCATTTAATTAGTCCTGTTTGAATATTTTGCTCTTTTGAAAACTAAACTTGTTATTGATGTATACAACTTAGATCTAAACACATTACCTTAACAAGAGGTTTAATTTTAACGATAACTGTGGACAATAAATGTATACAGAAATAAGGTGATAACAATATCTTCAGTGAATTATAATTATGACAAGCTTAAACCAATAAAAATACATTCTAGGATATTATATCATGGATAATTTAATCAAAAACTTTCACTTCACAAGTGACCATACATCGCCCAAACGACTTGCGTACTTTAATGAATTTAGATTGAACCTACATAGAATGAATTTTCTAACTTATATAGATTGGAGTCTCCCTCTATTTTTAGTATCTATCTAATAAACGTTTGATCACTTTGGCATACTTTTATGCACATACAACATAATAAATAATAAATGATAGACTAAACAATGGCATGGTTTATACCGTCCATAGATTCTGATGCAAATCCAATTATGCAATTTGTGGACACATAAACATGTTTACATACCTAGGTTATTAATAATTAAATTAATGATTATAGGAAAAACATAACTCTAATTAGGGGCTATGGACAAAATCGACCCTCCCACCCATACAATTACGGGTATGCTGTTTTAAATTTGTTAACGAAACCATAATAACCTGAAAAATAACATGTTATCTAAACAATTAAAGTATACGTTTTTATTGGTTTAGTAATCAAGTTACAGTATACTGGCTCGTGATGCACGTTGAGAATTTATGTTCATGACTATCATATAAATAATAAATAAAAGTAGCAAATATACGAAGCAATAGTCAAGCTAAATTGTAATTAATTAACTAAAACATAAATATAAACATAACCAATTGTAATTCTGATAGGACGAACAAGTAATGAATCACAATTAGTGGTTAAGTAGACAAGATAACCCTTACCCTTTTGTTATTCCCGATCCTTGATAACAAAATAGTGGTTGTTACCTCGTTCTTGTAAACACAAACACTAACGATTAAAGGTGATTGGAAAAAAAAAAAACAAAAAAAAGTAATCAAAACACTAATTTTTTTTATAGAAAGATGATCCAAAACCCTTGTGGTGGTTGATGTCAATCGTCAAGACCAAAAAAGAAGAGAAGAAAACAATTTAGTTATGAGTCCAAGTAAAACTAATAAGCATTGGTTTTCTTTATATACGGGATAGAGAAACTTTGAGGAGCAAGTCAAGTAAAGCGGGAAACCCCTTGTGGGTTCGACTGCTAACGGACACAAGGAGGTCCATTCCGATCTTCTTGCCTCTATTTCTTTCTAGTCTTCTCGTTTGCTTTTAACGTAGTTAGTCATCACGGTATAACAACGATCATTAAGTCGTATTAGTGATTAAAATAATAAATATGAACATAACATTTTATTATTTATTATTTATACTGGTTATTCCTATTTGAATGTGTGCAATCCGGGTCTCGTGTTCGATTCTAGACATTTACACATTAATCTTTAACTATATTTCAACATATGCAACCTTAAAAATCTTAGACATGAAAAGAAATTAAAACTCACTCGAGCTTAGCATTTTAATTATAGAACAATTTAAAGAGAAGGTGTTATGAAATACGAAAAACAATTGATTTAACTAAGCATTGTGTCCTTATAAGATACCACAAAGATTTGGAAGGGATATTTTACCTCTTACGATATCATCTTATTTCTATAGGAATACTAAATTTCTATAAGGAGCCAATATGCAAAAAATTACATTTACCCGACATGAAATGAACCTACTTTACTACCAATAAGCAATTGTCACCTATATACACTTAAGATCGAGAGAAATCATGACATAAGTATGTGTCAAAGGGCCGAAGAGTATTTCCTTACATGTATAGCAGGGAACTTACCTTCCAAGACGTTAGCTAAAGATCATGAATTATCTCATCTTAGGTAAAAGTACCAAGCATATGAACACTTGCAAGAAGTGCAAGGGGACACACTCTATACTAAGTTGCTAACAATGGACCAAATTATTTCTTAGTTGCACATCTAGTTTGCGCTAGAATAATGCCATGTAACCCTTAAAGCAAAAGGTCACCTATATCAGTTAACTTGATAACAAGACACACGCCAACGAAAACCAGTAGAGTATCAAGTACAAGAAGAGTCTGAGAAGCTTTCATATCAAGATTAACACCTAGTTAGCAATAATGGAATTGTTGTTTGCAGATGATCTAAGGAGAATGCCAAAAATCATGGTAGAAGTTACCAAAGTTGTGCATTTAAGCTACCTTGATGGCATTAGTTGGAAGCTTTGTGTTTGCCTTTTCCTTTGTAGTTCTTATTCTTACTTTTGGTTGATTTAGTCTCCTTATGAACTGCAAAAGTGAATTTAGTAACTCCTCCCCATATATACAATTCAGAACAGCAGAGAAAGTGGAGAGGTGACAGTTATGCCATAAAACCATTTTGACAAAAATGTATCGTGAGAGCAACTTAACAGGAAAATCCACATGCATTAAGCTCTTTTTTTGTGCTAAAACATAAAAAAAGAGGATATGAGAAACAAGTGTGCACATTCATGAAGTCATAGAGCTATAGAGATACCTTCATTTTCTCCATTAATAAATGACATTAGGTCATCAATGGATCGATTATCCACAGGTGGCGCTTCAACCTCAACATTCTGAAAACCATAAAAGAAGAATCAAGCAAACTAAAACCTAAATTCCCAAAAAAAAGTTGGGTGACTAGATAACTTACTTTCATTTTCTCTTTTTGTTTAATCTCTTTCCTCTTTCTTGCACATAATTTATTAAACAATGGAACTTCTGAATTATCAGTATTTATTTGGATAGGTGTCCACTTATCTTCCTGCGTCAATCAAATGTGTATCATTACTAAATTCTAAGGAAGAGTACAACTTCCTGAAAGCAGTACAAAATGATAACATGCCACATACAACTTGCAAATACATGATACCTCTGTAATATCATCAGGTATACCAAAGGCTTGACGAATTTCTTCATCGGTACTGATTTCAACTAACTTTACAAGTGGTCCACAGAGAAGATCTACCAATTGTGTCATTTGCAGGCTCTTGGCAGGAGTCAGCAACTCAGTAAGACTTTCCCTATGAACCCAAATGAACTTCTTATTAAAATACTTTAATTCCTGCAGGCAAGGAAAGCAAGAAACAAGTTTTGTTTTTAGTACTTGATGGAACTTTTAAACCTTGACATCATATAACTGTGCTGCAAGT
>LBNU01005992.1:74919-87053 GCA_014162995.1 Artemisia annua | reverse complement strand
TTTATTGTTAATCAAGATGCTGAGTACTTGGAGATTAGTCTCCACTTACAAAGCAAGTGGGAGCACCTTTAGATCTTGAAGTTGTTCAAGAGATAAATACATAACCTTCTGAGTACACTTGCTAATATCACAAATTAAGGTTAAACATGCATATGTTATACCTTAGGTTGATATCTCTCATTCATAAATCCGAAAGGATACCTCTAGCATCTGAATGATATAGTTTTTATATCAATGCTAAGGGATATAAGTTGGAGGATCATAGTGAACCTGCTAACTACTAAGATGCATTATCAGATCTTGAATCTGATGAATAGCTCAAAACTATGAATGTTAAGATGCAGTCCTTTGAAGATAATCACTCATGGAGCTTGATTGATCTCTTACCAATCAGTTAGACTGTAAGGTTTAAAATGAGTTTCTTGATAAGAATACTCAAAAGGACAAACTTGTACACAAATTAATTGTCATACCTGTTTTCATGCAAATGAATTATGACAAAAGGATTTCAAAACACTTTTCTTGTTGATTACCTTGCGAGGACGATGAGTAATTAAAAGGGTTTATGAATCCATATAATCTTTGTTGTGTATACAAAAGATAAGAGTCAAAGTGTGGATTAGATCATGCATCTAGGAGCTGAGATCTTAAGTTAATCATTAATTTGATTTTGATTAAATAAGATTACTCCTGAGTACACTGAGAGCAAGTAGGAGCATTGTGCTTATTTTCATAAATCTCATATGTCGGTAACATATTAGAAACAATATTCCATCTAAGCTAGATTTTAATCCTTAGATTGGAATGAAACTTCTCTTAAGAGATTTAGAAAATAAAACATACAACCTTGTTAAAATATGTTTATTAGAATAAAACATAAGCGGTTATTGAGCCCAACACAATACGACAGGTTATTAAGAGAAGTCTCAATGATCAATCTCACCTAATGAAATTGAACGCATGAATGGAGACCTTAAGTTTAACTAAAGGATTCATTATATAAGTCATATTACGCATTGGACTTTTTATATCATTTGCATGAATGCAAGATGAGGTGATAACAACAAATATCTAAGTGAAGGTCATTAGATAATTGTTAAACGAACATTATAATGGACCTTCAAGGACCAAAGATATGTTCAAACATTTACGGATATTTGAGGAGCTCGGTTCTGTTTGCATACACCAATGCTTATTTAACTGAGATGATTCTCAAATCTAGTCGTGGTCGAATGTCATCATGAACGATGAAATTGCTGACTAGATGTGCTCGACTCAGAGCATTAAGCATTATACATTAAAAGAAAAGAATACTTTACAGTTGAGAAACTGTTCAGATGACTGTCTAAATAGGAGTTTTGCTAGCTTCAAACACCCTATGGAATGTATTGTTGCAATACTCGTATTGTACTTGAATGCACACATACAAAAGGACAATCATCATTCAAAACATTTTGAATTTTGAAACAAGTATTCTCAAAGTTTAATTACTCAGATGACTACTTGTTGTCTTGTACAACAAAATTGATCATGGTGGAAACATCGGATTCCGATCTATATGTAGTCTTGTGCATATCTGTTTTTAGTATTTGGATAATGGAACTGTAAGCAGTCGTATTATATAATGAATTGATATACCGGGTATAATCGTCTTCATTTGTACTACTGTGTTCTATATTTGCATGTTTAATCCATGGATAAATTTATTTATTCTAAAGTTGTCCATTGCCAGTTGACGATACGGGAGTATCATCGAATTAAGGCAAATGTGAGCGTGTTGGTGATATTTATTTAGAATAAATATTAATTGATGTTTCCACCAAACTCACATGTTGTTCATTGTGATGAACATTGGACTGACCCAACCTACGAGTATTCACTGCATGGATCGGCGTCAATAGTGAATCTCGCAAATGGTTATGTCTCTTATCCTCAGACTTGAGATGCAAGTAGGTCTTGCATGTGTGGAATTTCATTCTTTGATATGGTTAAACGCTGTCCTGAATAAGGTAGTTATAAAAGCCATCTTCAGGAGTGATATGAAACGCATGAATGACACGTGCAGTCAAAATAGGATTTGTTCCTCCACATGTCATGGAGTTAGATACTATTGGGCCCCTCGATGAGTTGAACAGATGTTTGTATGGCCGTACCCAAATGAGATTAAGATGAATCTTAATTCACTTGGTAATCATGTTCAATATCTAGATCGAGAAACATAATAGTTGAACAATTAGAATGACTTTGATCCATGTCTAATGTTCAACATGGTATCTGTAACAAAAGGACGGATGACATATAAACCATTTAAATGAGAAGTTTAAGAAACTACCCTCACATATTTCTAGGGGCATTGGCGTGTTGCTAGACGCTAACCTTTGCTTGTATAATTACTTGATTAATATGACGTCGCAAGTGGGAGCTGTTGGAGTATGCTCGTGTCATAATAAATAGTTATATGGCTAGACATATGTGAGCCTATGGGGTCACACACTTATACACAGAGACACCATTATATATATTGTATTTATCGTATTTACACTATATATACGACTACGTAACTCGGGATCAATAACGGGCTACTAATAACTAAGCTTGTACTTAGTTTATTGGATTGGACCAACAAATGGGCAAGCCCATTTAGGGCCCTCATGGCAAGCCTAGGTGAGAAAGGAACAAGGGAGAAAGATCAGGGTTCTAAGTGTAACTATGATTATGAAAAGATCAACATTGATTTGGTCTTTGAAGGTTACCAATCATAATAACAACTTACCAACTTTCTCTCCCCCTTCCTTGACCCATGAGCCACGAAATAATACACACCCATATTAGGGTTTGTGTTTTTGATCTCAATCTAACCTAATTCTATTGTAGTTCAAGGCTAGATCGTGTGTTACGGGGTTTAGACTAGCATCGGGTGGTGTTCCATGACGTGTAGTGTGTTTCTATCATAGAGGTGATCTATTTTGATCACTTGGTTTCATTGGTGGTTCATGTTGTTGGTGACGGTCTCCATACGATTCTACCGATCACGCTACAAAGGTATAACCTTGTTGTTGTTTATTATTTGATTGATCATATGGCTATATGAGATCCTTGTTGGTGATGTTTTCCGCTGCGTTTATATGTTTCTTTTATGTTTTATATATTCAACATCACCTATAAATAATTGTATTAGTTTTGCTATTAAATCAATACAAAATCTATTAAATCAATACATACATATGATTAAAAGTTACAACTGAATATTTAAGCGTCTTAAAGCCCAATTCGTAACAATTAATTTTGTAACAGCCCATTACTCCATTAAAATCCTTTTAAAAGCCCATTTCGTAACAGCCCACCAATACCTAAAAACCTATATATACACCCACACAAAAACCTAAAAATACAGACCACCCAAAATACACTCTCTAAACCACCACCCACTGACAACCACCATCACTGCCGCTGTCCACCAAATAGCCACCATCGCTCGATGGTTCAGGCTGTTTCGGTGGGCTAGGTGGCTCCGGTTGATGTTTTTGCTGTTGGATTATGTGGTTTTGATGAAGTGTTTTTGATTTATAACGTTGTTTTACAACAACCGCCGCCGCCGCCTCTGAGTTGCTGGAAAAAAACTGCATCCGTTTGTCGCCGGGGTTATGAGTTCTGTTAGATTTACGAGTTTTTTTTTGGTTTGTTAGATCTTTCTTTTTGGCTTGGCCTCAAGTTTGCAGATGTTGTTAAAGAGATGAAATTTTGGAATCGATGTTGTTGATGCTAAGGTAAAATAAAATATGGATATATGTTGCATGGCTAGGCAATATAAAGGACACTTGAGTGTGAATGCCTTTTATTATATTTTTGTCGCCATAGCATGAATACCTCTTATTCTTTGCAAAGATCTGAGCTTATTGTTAAATTTGGGTTCTTTTGAGATTTTCTTTACAATTTCAATTATTTAACAAAAAGATCTGAGCCTCGGTTGTGTTGTACTGGTTTTCGGTATAAGATTTAGGGCAATTTTTCAAGATTTAACAGTATTAAAATATTATGTATAAAACACTTATTTATTATGAAATTAAGCTTAAAAACCTACAATAATGTAACTAATAAAACACACACATACATGTAAAATACAACTAATTAAACAAATGGTACAAATGAAGAAAGCTACTAACTAATGTGGTCATCATTTATTTGACATGATACAAACTAACTATATGTTTTCTAATTGTACAATCACTTATTTTACCATACCAAAGTTCAACGACCCTTTAACCATACCTTAATATTATAAGCGTAATGGCCGTATGTTTTATACTTTTCTCTTTATCATCATTTCTGTCAACTTTCTCATCTTTATTTCTTTTTTATTACATTCATTATCGTAAGAAGCAATGAGTGAGTACATATCAACTCTATAATAATATCAACATTCGTCACATAAAAAACATAAAATTAGAAAATAATAGTCGCCGGATATTTTAATTAAAGGTTACCCGCCGCCACAAAGCACGGGTACCATGCTAGTTAAACAAAATAGGTTATGCTAGTTGTCTTTGTTTTGATGATTTAATCGTATGTGGTAGTGATAATAAAACTAGATTTGGCTTCATCCAACATACATCAAATTGAGTAGCACCCCAGTACATTTTTTTTGCCAATTACCATAACTTTATATATATTTATTATTTTTTAAACGTTATATTATGCCAAGTTTAAAAGTAATACTCCATCCGTCCCAAAATAAATGTCAGGTTTGACTTTTTGGATTTTTTTTATTCAACTTTGACCTTATATATTTTTATTTGTGTTATATAATACTTGATGAAAACTATACAAATGAAAATACATTTGAAACTCAATTTATTCATATATTTTGCATAAAGTGTTATATAACACAAATAAAAGTATTTACGGTCAACGTTGAAGAATAAAGACTCTAATTCAAACATGACACTTATTTTTGGACGAAGGTAGTATGTTACTAGCTTGGTGCATTAAACTTTAAATGTGTTATAAGAGTCTTAAGTAGTGTTTATATGATTTTTAAATGTCTTTAAATTTATATCATCACGCTATGATTATTACTATTATAAAATATTATTATTGACTTAATTTATTTAATTATGAGCTTAAATCACCAATGTCTTGTGCTCGATGGGTATCTACGATGCCTAATAATATGTCAAAAGAACTACAGTTTTGGGTATGCAAATGCAAACAACAAGATGAATACATCTTGAAGTGCTTTTATGTCTGTTTGATTATGATACAATAATTTGCTTGTGTCTTCATCGTTCCAAAACTGGAAGAGGTATAAAATTGTAAAGATCATTATATAATATGAGTGTGCCAATGCAAGCAGCAAAATGAGTATATGGAAAGATATACAAACAGAGACATAAAAGTAGTTTAAGTGTTACGCCCCGTGTCCAATTTGACCCAAAATTTAAAACTTTACGCAGAAACGCTTTGACCATAAAGGACATCCTGTTACACTTTAACAAACTAATAAAAATCTATAACCAACCAACCCTTGAAAGTATTTTTGAATGAAACTAGACTCAATTACCTTTAAAATGACCGGTGACACGACCTCTAATAAGCCACGGATGATTTTATACGAAATAAACAAAATGAAAAAAACTGGAGCATATGGCTTTATGCTTCTGGGCATACAGCCATATGGTCTACTCCGAAAACATGTGAAAACCCAATAATATAGCATACGAATTTACGCCTAAAAGCGTACAACCATATGGTCTACTCATAAACAATTTCCCATAGCGTACAACCATATGCTCAGACGCGTATGGCTTTATGCCCCTGTATCAGAAGTTGTCTCAAAAATACACTTTATGCATTTTCCGGAAACTCGACTTCCAAGACTCTATAATTAACGAAACTTTCCAGAAATCTTATTAACATTATAATACATCATTTCCATAGCAATACTTGGCCTAACCGACCCGAGAACATATACTTTACAGATCGACGGATGTTTTGCCAAAAACACCCATTTTTGACCTATTATCATACACTACACTTACATAACACACAAGACCTTTAATCAATAAACAAAAATCTTGACTCGGACACAATCAAATCAACATTTAAAAATAACTTTAGATATTTAGGGTTTCAACATTGACTTGAGCTCGACACCTAGTACTAAGCTCTAACACATGAACCTTCCAACCCGTGCTTCTCACTACCTAGCTTAATCCAAGCATTACCTTCAGCATGAGCACCTACAAAACATTAAAATCTTAACAAGTAAGCGATAAACGCCAAGTAAGTAAAAGACATGACATGTCATTATACACCAAATAACATGTAAGCATTAAAACATCTTAAACCATCACATTACTTGGAAACACATAACCTTTCACAACATTATAACAACAAACCATCACTTTAGCCACCTTACTTGCTTACGAAATAGGATCAACCTATAGCAATACTAGGTCGATCCTACCTTAATTCTTCCTACTACAAACACATAAACACATACACGTTATAATCCGCATAATACCAATGTAAGTGCCATTTTACTTACCTTAGCTCCAAGCTAGGCTAATCAAGGCATCCTCATTCTCCATACTTGAATCTAAACCAAATCATTATAAGCATAAACACATAATCAATACACTATATGATGGTTAATACAACCATAACTCATCTTTAAACACCTCTAACTATCACATAATTATATAATGAACATATGATAATTAATCCCATATAATTATTAACTCAAATCAATAAAACTTATCTCATAATTATTATAATTTCGTTAATTAGCTTAAAACCATATTTTACCCAAATTCCCAAATTAGGGCTCATAACCCTAACTTGGCTAACTAGACTCAAGATATGAGATTACTTACTTGAAGAATCATTGGTACTAGCTTGTTTCTTGATTTGAATAAATCTACCTTCAATTTTATCATACAAAACATCATGTTTTCCCTCCTTTCTTTCCTGTGTCGATACACACACACATATCACACTTCTAGAACTTTTTGGAATGCCATGGAATTCCTTCAACTATAAGATAGTTGCTACTTTGTCCTTTTGGCACAATAGGTCCCTTAAGTGCTATTTTTCTCATTTTGGCCACACAAAACTTATAACTCATCACATATACTTAGTCCATTTAACATCTTTGGTCCCTCAAGTCCTTTCTCTTCTAATTTGGTCATATTAAACTTTATAACTAAATCAAAATTGTCTACTTTAGTCCCTTAAGTCTATTTTTCTTATAATTATGACACATCATATTTTATACAACCATTTACATAATCTTTGATACTTATAATTTGACTATCGGGTTTGACTACAACTTGACTTTCCTTGACTAACCTTTGATACTTATAATTTGATACTTAAAACTCGATTTTGAGTGTAACATCAGGACTACAAAATGAGTGGGCCTCATAACATTTGACAAAGATCTTATCGCAAACAAATAACTCACTAATTTTTCAATTGTAATTAGACGCGACAAATTGAGAATATATAACAAGTAGAAAATCACATAATGTGATGTTATAAGGCTAAACATTTAGTTAACCATTCTGTACGTACAACCACATACATTCAATACTCACTAAATAAACCATAATTTCAAACTTAGTGAAGTAAATCAAGAACAAATAGACCATACTTCAGCATAATAAAACTAAAAATTGCATGTAAACAACAAATTAACCTAAATAAATAATAACCCACAAAATAAAATAAAAAACAAAATTAATAACTTTGGGAAATAAAAGGCAATGGACTTAAAAATAAAGGTAGGTTGATTTTGAAGTAAAATGTTTCCTCTCAAAATCGGGCTGAAAATATTAACTTCCCGTATATTTATTTTTCCTTACTAAAAAAACTTGAAAACTCAACCTTAGTATTGATCAATGCGAATTGGAGGGATATAAGATGAGTGAATTAGAGTTTGAAATTTGTGAAATTAAGGGCAGGAAGAAAGGAACGAGTGGGGTTTTAATTTCATTATGGGGGAAGTCTTTATGTGATGTCTATAATTTTATACACATGTATACAAATTACAAAATGTATATAGTTTTAAGTAAATGTTACATTATAAAGTTGCTATGTATACTAGTAGGGATGAAACTAGCAAAGCCACTTGTTAAAAAAGCTCGAAATCGAATAAGTAAAAAGCTTGAGATGAGCTTAAGATAGCTCCAGCCTAAGTTGGGGCTCATCTGATAACCAAGATTTGTATATAAAGATCAACTAGGCTCGCGAGTCTAAACGAGTCTTATAAATATGCACATATACATGTTGTGTATACGTATAACTATTTATAATTGTATAAATGAGCTCGATTTTGATAAGCTTAACAAGTTTTTGATTTGCGCTTTATTTCCTTAAACGCGCCATAAAAATGAGTTGATCCCGAGCTTATGAAATATGTCAAAAGCAGAGCTCAAGCTACAAATATAAGGCTTGAGCTTTATAATTATAAATAAGTCGAACTCGAGCTTTCTCAAACTCGTGCCCCGCTCGACTCATTCACTTTACCAAATTAATTATGAAGATAATTATAATAACAGTGAAAATCTTGGATGAGAGTGTTCTGAAGGTATAGAATTCTCTCCATGAATTGTCCATGTTTTGTACCCCGGTAAAAATCCATATTGCAATATGTAGTCCTGAGCAGCATTGACCGCCTTCCGCTTACACAAACAACATTTAAGGCATGGACATGCAATTATTCCTCTTATACTTCTAGCACTAGCAAAATCTATAAAATACTTAACTCCATCTTTAAAAGTCTTACTTCCGATATCAGCTTTGATCCAACTTCTGTCCATTAATTCAAATTACCTAGCCAAATACATGAATAATGGTATACGTATGCGATTTTAAAAAAAAATAATTAATAGTATTGTCAACGAAGTTAATATGATAGTCACAAAAAAAATGATTTTCAACTTCTGTCCATTAATTAAACTTACCTAGCCAAATACATGAATAATGGTATACGTATGCGATTTTGAAAAAAAATAATTAATAGTATTGTCAATGAAGTTAATATCATAGTCACAAAAAAAATAATATTATGCTACAACAAAATCGTTCCAATTCATCAATACCAAAATAGAAAATTAACACAAACTGCACAATAAGCTAGTCTTTGGTCGTGTTTCCACTCTTCAAAGTTGTGACAATCAGATAATCAACTAAGGTTTATCATATTCGGTTCATTGCAGTTGGTTCAAAACTGATCCCTTGACACCTTAATAATCACACAATTATATCACTATATCCAAGCAACTAATAAGTACTTTTGAGTATTGCGACGTAGTAAAACAAGTTATCAGTTCATTTAACATGTCTCCAAATTGATGATTGTTAGGAATACGTTTTTCTTATAGAAGATTCGGTCACCCCAAGTATTGTTAAGCATCATGTAGCTCGTAGTATTTATTATATTAGTAAGAACGTAGTTCAGTATTAGTTAGTATTTGTGGTGTCGAGTCGGGTCTTTTACCCTCTGTCAGCTCGATCGACAGCCTAGTAGAGGCATTCATCCATTGTAACTATAAATACCCCTCACCTTGCAAGGGTGAGGGTTGGACCTTTCACATAGTTAATCTAATATTTCATGTGTTTCTCTCTCTAAAGGCTCCCAACCTCTCATCTTTCTCTCTCTAGATTTCTTGCACTATTCGATCCATACAAATCACAAGAACCATATGAGTTTATGTTTATGTGTATCCTACAATTGGTATCAAGAGCCTAGGTTTCATCTTAGGGCCTTGGAAGTCACGAATTTGTGGTTGGTTTTTGTGGTTTTAGTTGGTTAGAATAGTCTCTTAGGTAAATAGCTTGGTTTGATCTTGCTCGTGTTATTTGAAGTATTTTGGATGTACTTTCGTGATTAGTGGTGTTATAGTTACATAGTTCTTCAGTTGGAATGGTCATATCTTTCATTAGTTTGGTGGTGTGAAGGATTCTTGGTTGTTTTCTTGCTAGCGATTAAGTTGACTGTGGTTGATTTTCTTGGTAGCGATTAAGTACTTCTGTGTAGCGTTTAACTCTAGAGATTAAGTGGGGTTTACTATTTTTGGACAACCGGACAAATCGCTAGATAGCGACTGGTTTGGACTCTTCTGGATAGCGATTAGTACTCCCTGTCTTTTAGTGGATAGCGATTAACTAAACTCTAGCGATTAGCTTTTTAGCGATTTGCTGAGTTTAGCGATTAGATCTTTCAGCGATTATCTCTCTCCAGCGATTAGTTCCTGTTTAGCGTTTAACTAAATCCAGCGATTAGCTTTTTAGGATTGGCTGTTTTTAGCGATTACTTCATCAGCGATTAGCTTTTAGCGATTTGTTGATGTAGCGATTACCTTTTCAGCGATTAATTTTGGGTTAGCGATTATCTTTGGGTAGCGATTATCTTCTTCTTCAGCGATTAGCTTTTGATCTGTGGTGGTTTTTTTAGCGATTTACTCAGCTTGAGATTATTTCGATTTGTTAACTACTTGTGTTTTATGAATCGTTGTAACTTAAGTCGTTTCGATTAATCTGAGTGTGATTTGACGTTGTGAGTTAATTCTTACGGCTTGACTTATCACAATCGGATATATTGTTACTTGACTTGTCGCGACTTGATTCTCAGCACAAATTGTGACTTATCTAAGCTCTCATTCTAAGTCTATTTCGCATACTACGTCTTTAGGTTTTCTCTGTTGACTTTAGTAAAATCCCGGGAAAGAATCGATTTCTCGGTTTAAGTCTCGAGTTGTAAAATCCCGTTTAAGACTACACCATGACAACTACGGCTTCAATTGATGACATCCAAGCTGCTGGGTCCGATACTCGACCTCCTATGCTCGACAGAACTGACTATGAGTCATGGTCCCAAAGAATACGTCTGTATTATCAGGGCAAGGAAAATGGGGAGAACATCCTGAGATCGATTGACGAAGGGCCATGTCAAATGGGTACTACAAGAGATGTTATCTCTACCAGTGAAGATGGAACTGTCACCTTTGGAATTGACAGACCTCGTACTTACAATGATCTTAATGAAGCTGAAAAGAAACGCTATGATGCTGATATTCGAGCTTCCAACATTGTGATACAAGGATTACCCAAGGACATCTACAAACTCATTAACTTCAACACTGAGGCCAAAGCTGTTTGGGACAATGTCAAAATGCTGCTAGCTGGTTCGGAACTTACCAAAGAAGATCGAGAGTCTCAGTTGTATGATGAATTCGAGCACTTCAAGATGAATCCCGGTGAAAACATCACAGATTACTATGTCAGATTCCACAAGCTTGTGAATGACATGAGAATGATCAGAATGACAATGCCTAACATCCAACTCAACACAAAGTTTGTTAACAACATGTCACCAGAATGGGATCGGTTTATCACAGCTGTGAAGCTAAACAAAGGACTCATAAACACCAACTATGAACAACTCTATGCCTACTTGCAACAACATGAGAAGCATGCTATGTATGATCGTCAGTTGAGAGAAAAATTCAATCCCTCAAATGACCCTCTTGCTCTCCTCTCCAGTGTTACGGGGCTCAACCAATCTTCACTTGATTCAATCAGTCACCCTCCGGCACAAGCAACACATAATCAGTCTGCCCTTGGCCAATCATCCATGCAATCAGCAAATGTCAAGAATAATCAACAAGACTCAGGGAACTCCCACATTGACAAAAGGATTGATAATCTCTCCACCAAGTTCACTGTTGGTTTCAACATTTAGAAACACTTCCTCAAAACCAACAACCAACCTCAGACCATATCCGAACATCGTGAAATCTTGTTTTGTAGGAGACGCTCGCGCTCGCTCTCGCTCGCGTCTCGGCAGGCCAAATGTCTGGGGAACCCCATGCTCGCGTATGGATGGGGGAATGCCAATTTTTCAAGGACAGGGAAGGACAACCCGGTGTAACTGGTTGGTGGGAGGTTAGGTCCCATTGCAAGGGAACTGCATCATCAACCGTCCTCAGACTCTGATTTTTAAGGATAAAGACTTGTTATGTGGCAAGACCACGAGCATGGCGTTTTTGGATGAGGCGCACTTTATGTTTCCCTTGCGCGGTGATGAAGGGACACAATTTGATGGCGAGTGGCATGACTCAACCAGTTCA
>LBNU01005992.1:55176-74170 GCA_014162995.1 Artemisia annua | reverse complement strand
ACTTTGATCTATCCGTTTGACAATTCACTCTCATCGGGATTTAAAGACGACCCGACGGAATTCTATCACATCCTTGGTGCATTTGTGCTCTTGATATCGACTTTGTTGACCATCATGTGTGACTTTTTGTTACCGTCTCTGAGCAATCATATATATAAATAATATATAACTAATATATCATAATAATAATATACAATACTATCAATATATATATGTTGTGTGTGTGTGTGTTGATATATTATACCATATTATATATATATATATATATATTATGTTATCATATATCGATGTATATTATATTATAATATCTCTATAATATATTGTCATAAGTGTATATATATATAGTTATAATATATTATCACTAATATATGTGTCCATACTATACTATCTTAGCTATATATATCATAATATACATATACTATATTATGTTGTATAAATTATTATCATTAATGCTATATACATATATATTATGTGTATAGATATAATAATACATATATATACTATATACATATATCATATATATACATTATATGACTAATATACTATATACTACAATATATATATATCATATATCATAAACTACATATATATACACTATATATTACCCATATACTATCACATAACACTATATATAACTATATATATATAATAATGATATTATATTATATAACAATATATATTATTAATATTATATATATACTATAATATATAACTTATTATATATATATACTACATAGTTATAACTACATATACCTATTACATACCATATATAATCCATCATACATATGATATTAACATACATATATGATCATACATATATATATATAACAATATATATATAATAATATATATATAGCTATATCATGTATTAATATATATTTATTATATATATATATACGCTACGTTAATATATTAATATATATATATATATTATAATATATATTAATTATATATATATATAATAATAATATATAGCTTATATATATAGTATAATATACTATATATAATATATAATTATATATATATATATATTTAATATATATACATATTTATACTAATATCATATTATGAAATTATATATATATATAATAGTACGTATACTATATATATATATATATATATATAATATATATACTATCATATTAGTATTTGTGTGTGTGGTGTGTGTGTGTGTGTGTGTTGGTTGTTTGTGTGGTGTGTGTTGTGTGGGCATTGTTAGCTACAATATTTTTGTAAGCAAACTCTTACATTTTGGTGCTTAGTTATGATGTAGTCCTGAGTCCATTTGTGGTCTGAAGTCTTTTTTTGAAATCCTGAATCCTTTCTTGTTAAGTTAGAGGGGGGATTTGTAGGCCAAGAATCCCCATATATATAATATATTAAATAATGTACATATTATAATACATATATAATATAATTATATAGTATAAATACGATTTCTCGTAATTTCTTAAATGTTTCTCTTTAATTATATCATTTAGTATAAATCGTTTTTTTCAAGTGGGTTATGATTCTTGATTTCGGCATATTGACTCTTCGTTTAATTCAAGGTTAAATTTAGCAAAACTTAAAAACGAAAAGTTGAGTTTTTTGCCGTTTTGTCCAGAATTTTAATCACGAATTTGGATTATATGAAGTGGAATATCGCATTTTAAAAATGACGTTTTTACACATATTAGTGCACACAAAGTGTTGATAATGTGCCTAAAAGAGCTTTTTTATAAAAAGTACATTTAAATACACTTAATTGGTCTACCACAATATTTATTTATTATTTATTTTTATTTATTATCATTTGTTTGACAATACTTTTTACTGATAAAACAAATAAATGAAATAAACAACCGGAGGAACAACAACTGACTGATGAACATTGACCTAACGAATAAATTCAATTATGATCTTTTGAAAAGCGATAAAAATGATAAACATTATGATTTTGTTGAAAACTGATGAACAACATAATCTAACTATGTATTGTGTATAACTGATGAACAAATTAAAGCTTTATTATTGAAGAAACAACATTTTTTTATTGGAGTAACAGATAAACAAGGCTTATGAACTTAGAGAAAATCTGTGGTGCAGGGGAGCTTTTCAGAAAAGACCAAACTTTGGAAGGTCAAATAAGCACTTGGACAAGCTCACACAAATTCAACAAAAATCACATAGCAACACAACCAACCAAAGATTATAATTCCAAAAGCACAGACCATGAAAATTAATGATAAACTCTATAGAAAATTCTAAAGTTTATTCAAAATATTTTTTCTGCACAAATTGACTTTTTGCAATTGGACTTATTTTGACTTTAGTGAATTTTGATTAGTCCCAAATGACTGAAATTGATATAACAAGGTATAAGGAAACTGATTTAAGCTAACAAATACACTTATGCACCAAAATCAATGATCATGAAATCAAAAAGACTCAACAGTGACACTGAATTGGAAATTAAAAATGATTTTGACTTTCTAAAGAACAAACACTGACTTAAATGCTATGTTTAACCTAATTAACCCTAGTGAAACATGTTTCCAACACTCAAGCAAACTCAAACACCCCTGAGCACAAGGATATCAGTTAAACCAAACACCCTTTTAAAATCTGTTAAACATGATTTTCAAAGAGTATAACAATTCTAGCCTATGAAATCAAATACCACAGTCCCAAAATGATGTAAAGAGCTTGTGAGGGCAAGAAAATGAAAGCTTAATTCACAAATACCTAATTCTACTAAAACACTAATTTTGGCAGTAAATAATGATTAGAGAGCACAAGTTACTCTATCAAATAAGCATGCAATGTGACAAAGACCTATCTAATAAGCAATAACACCCTAGAATAAACCAAGATAAGCACATGAGTAAGCAAATAAGGACTTGCTACAGTAGAAAACCAAAATTTAGAATTGAGCTTACAATTGATTCTAGTGGCAGAATGATGAACCAAGGACCATAGAACACCTATAGATCTCCCATGAGATCACTAATACCCAAGAACTCCAAAATTCACCATAGTCAGCTCTTCTTCACCTTCTTCACAAACTTTTTATTTTTGACTGGATTTTTTTTTGTATTTTTCTTATTNTTATTTTTTTTTTCTGTTTGATACCTAACTGAATTTTATGGTTACTAGAAGCTTTTATAAGCTTCCTGGGAGCTTAAGTGATCCAACTTAGTCCATAATAACAACAAACATACACCTTACACTAGAATGAGATTTTCACTAAAATTTTGCTCAAACTGAATTTTGTTGAGAAAACTTAAATTGATGATTGGAAAAGATTCACATTACACTGAAAACACTAGAAACAATACTTGAAGACTTTAAATTACAATACACATGAGAAACTTTAACTAACGAGCTAAGTTACACTAAAATTTTTCTAACTCTCTCTCCACAGTGCATCCTTTCTTCTTATATGCCACCATTAGGGTTCCACTCAGCTTCTCTCTCTTTCCCATTCCCATTTGCAACCCTTGGATCATCAAAACAAATCTCAGCCGTTTAAATTCCTTTTGGCGCCAAAAAGTCCAATGGGTAGTTGTGTGTAACTTGGAGGGATTTCTGGGCAATAAATGCCCCTTGGAATGTAGTTGGGGCTGGGGGAACATGGTGAGAGTGAATTGAGGTGGAGGGATGGGAGGTGTGTACCTGGGTAACTTTTCACGTGGATGGGGGGTTGAAGAAGGGTCAAAGGCATTTGACTGGGAAAAGGTTAATAAAAAAAACGTGGGATTTGGTTTTGGTTATTATTATTTGTTTTGTGGGCTGGGTAAATTAAAAGGGAAATGGGCCTGGGGCAGGTTGGGATGGGGCTTGGGTTTATTTGGGTTGGATTTGGGATAGTATTGGATTGGTAATAAATAAAGGGTCCGTTTGGTATTAGTATTATCACAAGGACCAAAATTGTAAATTTGACCAACTTGAAGGACTGAAATTGTACACTTCCCAAAATATTTCAAGGACCAAAATTGCCAACTTCCAATAACACAAAGACCACAAATCCATTTTTNGATTTGAGAATTGGGTGTTGGCAAAGGGTAGGGATCTGGCTATTAGTGGTGGAAAAGGTAAAGGGACTTGGCTGGTAGTTTTTGGGATGGACTTGGGTTTAGTAATTACAAAGGGCTGTTTTTGGTTTGGTTATTATCACCAAGGACCAATTATGTAATATTCTGAATTTGAGGGACCTATTTTGTAATTTTTCCAAAAATATTTATAAGGAACCAAACTCTTGCATCTTTGATAAACCAAAGACCAAAGAAATGTGATTTTTCCAAAAGTTCCCAAAACCCCAGGGACCAAAAACTGCCAATTTCCAAAGTTGAGGGGTTGTTTTGCCATTTCCATAAAACTTTATCTAAGGACTCATATTGCACACATTTTTACTAGTTCCAGGACATATATAAGTTGACTTTTCTTTGAAATACTTTGACCAGGGAACATAATTTTGACAATCTTTGAAAGTTGCGGGAACTAAAACCTGCCAATTCTGCAAACTTTTGCTCCGTTTTTCATTTTGTTTTTAAAACATTTTCATTTGAGACCACATAAAAACACGACTCCTTGGATATTTCATCATTTTGATGTGATTTTGGCGTGTTTTCAGATGTTTTGCGTTTCAGAATTGACCAAAAATGATGAGTGTTTGCGCACTCATCATCTACAATCGAGGGTTGCTTAGTGAATACTCGTTGTACCCGCTCTTGTACTTGTACTCCCCGCTAAGGGTGAGCAAGCCGACCGGACCGACCGAAAACCGGACCGATCGAAGGACCAATGATCCGGTCTCGGAATGGGGTTTTTCATTATTTCGGTCTCGGTCCGGACCGGTCCGGTCTGATCCAGCTTACAAACCGGACATTTAGCCTATTTGGACCGACCGACCGAAGGACCGACTAGACCGGACCAGACCGATACCGGACCGACTACATTCGGTCCGGTCTTAGTCTAGGGTTTTTTCCTAACTCGATCTCGGTCCGGTCCGGATTTTAGACCGTGAGCACCCTTACTCCCCGCCTTACTTGTTAAGGTGAGTTTTCACAGCCCCGTTTTACTGTTTTACTCATTTTGGGGTGAAAAACATGACTCGCTATTTAAACCAAATTGTTTATACTCTTACGAATTTACTGGACTAATTTAACTTACTGAGCTTGTGCTCTGCTACTTTTGAATTGATTTAACTTATTGAACTTGTACATTAATAATTTCGCAAATTGTTAAGTGAACTTGTTAGATGCCTTGAATCTTTCGTATTTTATGCCCCGTACACTAGTACAAAAACTGGTATTCGTCACACATAGCGTATTTGGAACTGTCACATGGTAACATATTTACGTGACTAAATGTACCATAATAAAATAAACAGCCACACTTGATCCGACTTGTGTGACCATTTCGGAATTCTATTGTCACACATTTGAATATTTATGTGACTAGAGGTAAGTGGAAAAAAAAATTGGATTATTTAGTCACTTATAATTTGGTATGTGTGACAGATACAAATGAGTTTGTGACATTAGTCACACTATATATATACGTATGTGACAAATATATATCACACAATTGAACAGTGTGACCAAAATCCATACATGGTCACATGAAGTAATTGTGTATGTGGCTAAATTATATAGTCAAGTTTGTCACACATTATTTAAATGTGACTGCTATTCTTTGCTGAATATTTAGCCACATATGAATTTGAAATGGGTGACAACTGTAAAGTAAGTTTGAAGCGTTAGTCACGATATGCATTTAAAAGTGACAAATATATGTCACACACTTGAAGAGTGTGACCAAATGTCATATATGGTCACACTAAACTATAGAAACATGATTAAGTGTAACTAAAATTCGATACATATGGTCACGTAAGTTAATATGTGTGTCTAAAGTTTAGTGTGTGTTTGCTTGCCAAATCCTAACGTGTATAGTCACATATATTGGTAGCACGATCATGTGACTATAGGCTTTACAATAGTCACACCATATCACAAATGTGTATCAAAATCATGATTATGGCCACGTTATAAGGGTATTATATGTGACAAATACATTCAAAATAGTCACATTGTGAAATATTCATGTGACTATTATTTATAGCAAAATGTGAACTCAGTTATTATTAACCTTGATATTAGTCACATTGAGTTTTTGTGTGACTTAATTAAAGATGCTATATATATGGTCACATGAAGTATTTATTTAGGTGTCTAAATCATAGTCATATTTTGTCACACATTATTTAAGTGTAGTCACAAATCGATACATATGGTCACACATTTCTGATAACTTATGTACTTTGTAACCCCTAGGAACAGTGTTACTTGACTTTCTAAAGTCAATTTTCAACTTTAATGCAGTAACATGTTACTAAAGTGCCTGCAAGTGCATATACTTGATAAATGGAAAATGCAAATAACTATTGTAATAGCAGTAGTAACTTTTGTACAAAAAACAGAGTTGTAATCTCACAAAAGGTGAATTATATAGTACTTAGCAAAAGGTTTTTTTACAACATAATGAAAACAGAGAAGCTAAAACCCTGCTACCTCCAAACACCTTATCAGCTTGTTTTCTTCAGATCCCCATAAGATGCTCTCTCATACTGAGCAAAAATTCTTTCAATGAGATCTTTAACTGCCTTTGTACGTTCTTCACATATGATCTTTATAGATATCATCACAGCAAGTAAACTAGCACTCAAAGGATATTCTTTTTCTGCAAGCATAAAAACATCAAGTCCACCTTGTGTTGATAAGTGATGTACATTGCAGCTATCATAAAACTTCCATAAAGTTGAGAGATCATGACATGGGAAGTTCCAATAGATATCAGCTAGATCAGGTTTATATAACCTATGTAATTCAACCCACAACTCTTGCTCTTTCACATCTGGCTTCTTGACTGTTTTTAGTTTTTCTTGAACCAACTCCCATAATCTGTCTAAGTCTTCTCTGTCAATTGTTCTTATCAAATCCTCAAACCTTTTGTACACTACTGATCCTCCACCAGCCCTGATTATCTTCCAAGCCTTTCCAAATTTATCTTGGTAAATCTCCCTGTCCATGATTGGATGTCTAGCTTGAATAGGATCAACATATAATGTTTCAGGAACAATCACCATTATCTGATCATGAGAAGAGCTGTCTTCTTTTCTTTGTGAATCATTCTTCTTCTCAGCAGGCTTGTCTTCAATGATCTTTTGTTTCTTTGATGGTGTTTCTTCTGTACCTGATGCGTATTTTCATCCTGTTTTACATTTATAAACTAAGACGTACAAGGATAAACACATACTAACGGGGCAGGGTACCCGGTCGCATGTAGTAGAGCCTAGGTAAATTCGAGTGTCATCCCTAAGAGCTGTACTGTGAATGAGATCAAAGCATGTTATGTGGTAAAACATAATAATGAGGTAATAGTATTGAATAACATTCGTCACAATGCACATCACAGAATAGAATCAAGAGAAAGAAGGAAGAGATAAACTTTAATCCAAGTAATTCAGGTTATAGTTCAAGATCGTAAACATCGTACAGTGGCATAAATATCACTAAGAATTGCAGGGTAAGGTCATCCTAGTCTATCTTTCCTTCCTATCGCCTCAGGAACCATGGGGCATCCCATGTAGTAAGCCGAGGTTGGATATTTGGTTGAGTCATTAAGCGCCAAATCTAATAGATCATGTTAGGATCGTAGTTTATTGTTGATTTGTGATTCGGGAGGTCGGGTAATATGGAAGAATAAGATATCCATGGTTAGTGAGAGAAAGTAGAGAGAGAAGGGAAACTAGGTGTTTTTATTGAAATAAAGATGAAAGGAAAATACACACTAAAGTCTCACCCATCCATGGAAGTATGGAGGGGTATATAAAGCCTAACACAAGCTTAATTATTGCAATATTACATAACTAGTCCATGTGTTTTGGCTTAACAAGATAGCTCATGTAATCCCGTAAATGTCGTTCCATTTACGTGTTAGGATGATTCCTAACAATCTTCCCCCAATGGGGCGACATAAGGGATTACTTACAACATTTCCTACAAGTACAAATACAAATAAAGAAAGGTCTTCATCGGCTCTTCAAGTGCTGAGGATGACTACAGTTGACGCTCTTTGTCTTCATCTTGTACCTCGGCTTGAGAATTTTTTCTTCACTTGTAGGAAAATGATGTAATTTGCATGAACTGGATTAACTTCCCCCCAATTCATGCTGCATGTCTTTAGCGGCTTCTTCGCACACTTCTTTTTGGCGAAGTTTCTGAATCAGCTTCCCCCCAAACTGACATCCGTCTTCAGCAGATTCGAAACATTGATGTAGTCAACATGTCTTCTAACTTTTGAAGTTTTGAGTACGCAGCGGAATTTGTAGATGACACAGTAAACCACACCAAGCAAATCTGAGTAGTTACTTTATCACGGTTATACTCAACGCGGAAGCTCCGTTCGGGGGTAGCATGCAAGAAATCAGCAGGATATTCTCACATATGTAGGCTACTTCGCACTTCACAATCCGCGAGAGTCGAAAGGATTACACCAAAATCACAAAACTGAACCACTGATCATCTCTGTGGAGGTCATTCCGGTAGTAATAAGATTGTAAGCTCGATCAAGTGAGTCTATTATGCGTCCTCGATGTGCACGTTTCTTCCCCTGAATGCAGATCCTCGTGGAAAATGAGTGTTTTCGCAAAGAAATCATGAAAAGTCAAAGAAATGCAAAGAACACCCACTCTATCTTCTCCCACGATGCCTTCTTTGAAATCGGAAGCATACACACTATGTTCACGATGAAAATCGGAGGCAGCGTAACCCCATATGTCCAATTAACCAAACAAGTGTGAAGTACCATAACTAGCCCAATGAGAATCAACTGCTGATAAACATCTCTACTCTTTCATACTCCTCAGCTAACTCATTACAGACCCCATTATCATTCTGACGGCTTTTTGTAGTGACTACTGATGGAGAAAACCCATTATGACGAACTTGAGAGCGAAGTAAAATATCCCAAACTTGTGACTTAAACTTGCTCTAATGTATGACTAAGAGTGGCGTAGAGAGTTCGTCCACCATCGAATCCCTAAGTACTCTATACTCTTCTACCAACCAAACATCAAGTTTAAGATGTACATCACCTCTTGATTATCCACAACTTCGTGTGACACTGAGCACTACAACGTAACTCCTTAAAGTGATAGTTATACACTGAGAACCCAACAAACATCATGTATAACTAGACAACTCAAGTCTCTGTCATTTGTACGGACAAAAGCTCGAACAAGGATCTCGAAGAATCGTGCATCCAACCAACCCCGATATCTTCAGATACTAAGTACACGTGCCCGTGAAATTTCACTTCAATCTCAAATAAATAATAAAGAATTAATTCCATAGTCACATCTTGAGGTTATATGACCAAGTCTAGCCTTTTGACGGTTTAAGTGAACTTGATAATGGTATATATATATATATCCCGATCTTGTCAAAAATGTATTCCCGTGAAAATGACCAAAATATTACTCTTCTTGCCAGCAATTATCCAAAAAAATAACACTTTGTATTTTAAAATACATATGAATAACTAAAAATCAGCCCCATGTGTTATCTATTTTGGATTCATATAGCAACCCAGTACACGTTTTATTTTGCTTTCATTTCAGCCCAAATGATACTAGAGGCACTTAGCCCAAGAACCTTTTAAAATTGACGCAACCCAATGTCCCTAGTGAAATAATCGATCCAATATCCAAGTAACTGATCCAACAAAAAACTTACCCTAATATTCGGGTATAAAAAAAAACTTGTTATCACACAGACATACACTTACCCTAATATTTTTAACTTACCAAACCTAATCACCTTTCACACACAAAATGTGTGCCCCCTCCTTACATCTCACCAAACAGATCTCATAACAAAAGTTAACTAATCTATCTCATCATCATCAAAACACAATCCATTCCTGCCTTATATCTTCATCATGGTCACACAGAAACGAATCTCACCCACACTCATACTTTGGTTTCATTCAGTTGGAATACCCCAACTAAGACGATCCCTTCAAATAATTTTCTTAACTTTTCGGCGTCAAGACCCATCAAAGAAATAAGGTAGGTTCGTTTTGTTTTCGTTTGTTGTGTCACGTTAACCGAACAAAAGAAGAAATGATAACATACATGCTATGGTTTTCTTCTTTGTTATTTGGATATTAAATATGAAGTTATGCTTCAAAATTGGATCGGTGATGAATTGTTTCTTTCGGTTGTTTGACTTTCAAGAATATTTATGATGTAGACACGAAAGAAAATGAGCTGAGATCTATTTTTATTTTACTTTTAAGTCCGAGTATTTGATGTGATGTATTGTGATGGTTTGTTTGACGAGGGGTTTTAAGATAGGTATGGATTTGATTGTGATTGTGGACTGGTTTAGGCTGTTGTATCTGTTCCTCTTCATATTTTTTTGACTGATTGACCAATGAAGATAAGCAGATCTGAGGTCTAACCGAGTTGGTATATTGGTGTGTGGTCATTGGTCTTCTCTTCATCTCATTCATTTGTAAATGTCACTTTTCGAAAACTTTTTTACTTATCGAGAATTTTTATCGAGAACGTGGTTTTCGAAAACATGATTTATCGAGAACACGGTTATCGAGAACATGTTTTATCGAGAACCTGAGTTATCGAGAATGTGATTTCGATAATTTAGGGTATTGTGTTCTCGAAAACTACTTGTGTTCTCGAAAACAAGTACATATCGAGAACTTCTTATACAAGAAATTCCGTTCAGATTTCGGCGACCCATTTTCCCAGATTCCGATGAGTTTTCCAACCATTTCTGACCAGTATATAGACCTTTCTTGAGACCACATTATTGACAACAAATATTCACGAGATGATGGTACAAACAGTCAAAAAAAATGATGTGTTCCATAAAAAAAACTGTTAACAAGGCTATAAATGACCACGTTAAACAGATATATGAAACTGGTAGGAAAAGGTTGAGACTTTTATGACTATATGATACAAAAAAACTTTTATAACCAAAATATATATGTAAAAACAGTCAAAGGACATGGTAGATAGTTTCAAGATGACACTTTTTTTGACAAGATTCGACCACAAATCAACAAAGAAAAAAACTTTGGCTCGTTATACCACTGTTAGGTCACCATATTGTAAGTACAAGTATAGGTTTTGGTAGAAACAAGATGAGAATAGAGTTTGGTTGATTAAATCAATATGAAAGATGAAAGTGCAAGAGTTTCTTTAAGATAATGAAATAACCAACAATTGTTATGTTTACATGAGCTTACTATTTATAGGCAAGGTCTAGGGCAACACTCCCTTCCCTTCCTATCTTGCAAAACGTGGGCTTTAGAGGCCCATTGGACACTTACATAACTTAATACATAAACATAAGTAAGATAAATAAACTAGCAACCTATTACATATTGTTGATATGACCGAGACTTGAGAGATTACGTAAAACGTGATCCTAACAATTTTGGCCAAGGTTGTGTTTACGATATGGTGACCTAACAAGTGGTATCAATCGCTAGAAGAGGGTATATCTTTTGTATTTGAATTCGTACGCACCATCATCTAGTTTTTAAGCTCGTTATTTTTGATAAAGGTTTAATCTTTTGCTTGGTTTTTTGATTTCTAACACATCTTTACTTCTAAACTTGTGTTATAAATCATTACAAACAAAAAATTCAACTTTTTCATCAAAAATACAAGATTCGAAATTTTGTACTATTTTTCGAGAACCTTAAAATTTTTGAAAAATTTATAAAGTTTGCAACTTTCTTTAAGATTTCATCATTTTAAAGCTAGTTGTACAAGAATCTTGGATTAAAAACTCGTTCTTGGTGTGCTTTATTCAAAAACAAATTTTGGCCTAGTTTCGAGAACTTTAAGTCCATAAACTTTCGAGAACATATTTTGTTGCTTCATTTGTGTTCCCGTTGCTTACTCAGTGCTTTTCTCTCTTGTATAAGAAAGAAAACACTTCGACTCGTTGGATATTTTCGTTATTGTATAATCTCGAAAATTTGTGATGTTTTTCGAAAACTTGAAAATTTTCGAGAACTTTACAAATCTTTCGAGAACACTTTCTGTTTTCGATAAATTGTATAGTTTTCGAAATCACTTTCAATTCTTTCGAGAACTTTGCTGATCTTCTAAGTTGTTTTGTTCTCGATAATTGTCTCATACTCTTCTCGATAATTGTCATTTTATCGAGAACAACCTGAGTTATCAAGATCACACAAAACTTTCAAGAACACTCCATATTTTCGAAATCACACAAAAACTTTCGAGAACACATCTAGATTTTCGAGAACACTTGTACTTTGACTGCTTTTCGAGAATTTCAACTTACAAAGTTTCGAGAACACTCTTGGGATAGTTTTCGAGAATTGGCTTATCATTTATACCTTCTACAAGATCCATTCTACAATTACCTTCATCAGCATCAACAGCTACAACATAATCGTCAACAACAACCGTATCAACAACCGATTCAACGACCGTATCAACAACAGTATCATCAACCATACTACATGCACGAACAACATCAACTCTTAATGCACCAACAACAATTTCCAAAGCAACAACCATACTTGCATCAACAAATGTAAACCAATCTTCCACTAACTAAGCAAACACATTGGTTTGATCAAATGTGTGAAGCAATCACTAGTCAGCAATCTCGACATGAAGCTGGGTCTCTTGACATTCCTCCAATGCTCACACCAGGCAACTACGTTCAATGGGCTAGTCGTTTCTTGCGATTCATTGAACTTAAGGAACCTCATGGTAAGTTTATGAAAAAGGTCATTCTTGAAGGACCATTTCAATGGCCTACTACAACGGTTGCAGGTGATCCTAATGCAAATCCTCCAAGACCTGACACTGTAATTCAACTTGCTGAATCCTCACTCACCGCAGAGCAACAACTTCATTGGGAAGCAAATGAACTTGCAATGATCTACATTCTTCAGGGAATAACTAATCCGATCTTTCGAAGTATTGATGCTCAGAAAACTGCTAAGGATATGTGGGAACATGTTCATCTCTTGATGGAAGGCACTGAATTGAATCAAGAAGACATGCAATCAAAGCTTTATATGGAATATGAAGACTTCATGATTGAATCAGGGGAATCGCTTGAGTCTTACTATCATCGTTTCACAAACATCATCAATGACTTGGATCGACACAACATCATACTCCCCAGGATTGCAATCAACACTAAGTTTCAAAGTTGTCTTGGTAATGAATGGAAGAAATATGTCACGTTTGTCAGGGAGGCTAAGAATCTTCATGATGCACCATATGGATTGTTGTTTGATTATCTGAAGTACCATGAGAGTGAAGTGAACAAGGATAGAGCTCTTCGTGCAAATTTGTCACCGCCTCCAAATCCTAACTCATTAGCACTTGTTGCTCAATCTAACTTTATTCCACAACCATCAAACCATGCTTATGTTCAAGAAAAAAATAACTTCAACTACCATCAACCAAATCCTTCACAACCACTACTCACATATAATTCTACTCAGCAAAGCAACGTCGGTTCAACTGATTCGTATGACAACAATGACTCCATGTTCTACTCCAATGCTAACAATGATGAAGATGAAGAGGAATTCAACAACTTGAACCAAAGAATTGCACTCATCGCTAAAGCATTCAGCAAATTCTCCAACAATCGTCTTCGTTCTTCATCTAACACAAGGAATCAAGCTGTTGTTAATGATGGCAGAGTTGAGGTTCAGAATCGTAACTTTGGTAGATCTGGATTTCGTGGTAATATGGGTAATTCTAGAAATGGTCAGCGGTTTAATGCAAATGGTAGCTTTCGGAACAATGTTGCTGCTCCTCAGAAAAGAGTTGAGATTGTTGAAACGGGCAATACAGATTCTGGTAACACAGTCATTCGTTGCTACAACTACAATGGGATCGGTCATTTGGCAACTGCATGTCCTTCACCGAGAACTCAAGGCAGCAAGTATCACAAGGAAGCATTACTTCTCGCTCTGAAGGATGAAGCACGCGGAAACGTCCATGCTAAAGATAACAGCTGATAAGACGAAAAGTGTACCGCCTTTTGGGGGTCATTTAAGCCCTAAATCATATTTATTTGATCAAATATCGCCCTAAATCATTCCTTTTGGCATTTTAGGTACTTTGGAGAGAAATTCTGGAAAAGGAAGTATTTTGGACGTTTTTGGAGCATAACAGAGAAGAATTCGACAAAGTGCCAAAAATCTGCTGAATAGTACCCTTGATGGCGTCAAGCTTGGAGTGACGCCGTAAAGCCTTGATAAGCCAGAACGGATTAAAGAGGGACGGTGTCAAGAAGGCCATCAAGAAACCCTAACCACGGCGAGGTGACGGCGTCAAGGCTATAACGTGACACCGTCAGATCTGATTTTCTATATATATTCTCATAATTTTTAGTCATTAGTGTGGAACTTGTGTGGAACTTTTTAGAGAGAAACCCAAGACGATTTTTGTAGCTTTTTAAGGGTTTTATACCCTTGGATCTCTCATGTTACATTGAAGATAAGTAATCAATTAATCATTCAATATGTCTATGTGTTGCTTGATTCTATCTTACGCTTGTCTTTTGTTTAACATGATAGGCTAGGTTTTCCTTGTGTTTGCTTAGATCTAATGAAACCTAACTNTTAGAGAGAAACCCAAGACGATTTTTGTAGCTTTTTAAGGGTTTTATACCCTTGGATCTCTCATGTTACATTGAAGATAAGTAATCAATTAATCATTCAATATGTCTATGTGTTGCTTGATTCTATCTTACGCTTGTCTTTTGTTTAACATGATAGGCTAGGTTTTCCTTGTGTTTGCTTAGATCTAATGAAACCTAACTATTGATTATTGATTGAATGGTGTGTTATTAATTGTATTGGATGTGTGATTATCGATGTTAGGCTTAAGAAAACTGGCAGACTTCCGGTTGGTAACATGTTTGAACGTCTTAAGAAACATGAACCAAGGTGTACTAAGGTTATTTGATTGTATTTAATGCATGAGCGAATTCTAGTGATCATGTTAGGAGCTTCTTAGCCGGCTCGACATAGGAGTGAAGTAGGAGCTCATAGAGTTAGGGGAAGTCCGTACACACCCCTACGAATGGTATTAAGGAATACAATCCGTCATCCACGCAATTAATACACACTAATCAATCGGTAAAAGATAGTTAGGGAGTAAGGAAATCTAAGTAAACACACTTCTCTCCATATAGTTTTCACAGACATTTACTTTCTTTTTATTTTATTTTACTTGCATTAGTAGTTATTTGGGTTAGTTGACTAGCAACTAATTCCGCACACTCCTTCAAAACCGAGATTTTTACTTGCTTTCCAAAAAAATAATAAAATACAATAAGAATCTTCCCTCACCCCTAGACCTATTAGAGTAGCTTTTCAATCCTAACGACACTATTCCCGCAGAGAACGATCAATCCCCCGGTACTTGCCACTACACTATACTACATCGGTCAGGTACACTGCCTGGTGGGGATTGCAAGCTTCTCAAGATCCCTTGAGAAGTAAAACCCTAGTGCGTGGTCGCAATCCCGCGCATCAAAGTTTTTGGCGCCGCTGCCGGGGAATAGTTATTGTTTTGGTTGAACTTTTATTTTATTAGGTCTACTCGCTAGATTCCTTTCTAGTGAGATTTTTATTTTAATTTTCTAGGTTTTTCTTTAGTCTATCTTATTTCTTCGTGTCTTTGTTCGTAACCATTACCATCCGCCAACATGGAAGGTGGTAATATCCTTGATCCCAACAACCCACCACCACAACAACCACCACAACAAAACCAACCTCCTAGAGCCAGTACTTTAGGAGAATACTCCCGTCCTAGGCACGAAGGCTATCGAAACACCATTGAGCTCACCCAAGGAGCCAATGTGTCTCCCTTGCGATCTGACACCATCCGGTTGGTGGAAAGCGGATGTGCATTCCATGGACTTCGTTCCGAAGATCCTAATCAACACCTCAAGGACTTTCTTAAAATCGTAGATTCCATAGACCTTGATGTTGAAACTCGAGAGACGACCCGACTGCGTCTCTTCCAATTCTCTCTGCAAGACCATGCTAGTCAGTGGCTAGAGCGTCTACCCGCAGGATCCATCACCTCTTGGGATGATCTCACAACTCGTTTCCTTGCTCCATTTTTCCCACCGGGAAGAATTGCCAAGCTAAGGAACGATATCTTGATGTTCCAACAATGTCAAGGATAAACCCTCTACGAGGCATGGACTCGATTCAAGGACTTACTTCAAAAAGTCCCTCACCATGGCATAGACCTTTGGCTCCAAGTCCAAATCTTCTATGACCATCTCAATCTCCCCACAAGGCAAACCATTGACCAAGCGGCCGGTGGTGAGCTACGTGATCTAAGTGCGGAACAATCATGGGATCTCCTAGAAGATCTTGCTCTTTATGACAACGAAAGTTGGAATGATCCCCTTGATTTGAATAAAATGGTCAAGGCAATATCTTTGCCTTCGAACAATTCAAGCACTTCCGACCGTAGGATCATAGAACTTGAAGACCAAGTCAAGTTTCTTATGAAATCCTACGAGGCTCCTAAACCTTCAAGCCAAGTGAACAAAATTACTTCTTCATGCGAATTATGTAGTGGTCCCCACGACACTCGTGATTGCATGGAACTCCCCGAACAAGCTTTTGCGGATTACGCATCCTCGCGTACCGATGGAGCGGGAGACAAGTGGTACACTTTCAAACTCGAGCCAAACCCTTATGGTGATTCCTACAACCCCTCATGGAGAAACCACCCGAACCTTAGGTGGAAGCAAAACCAAAACACGCCCCAAACCAATTCTTCCAATCCACCTAATCCTTTTCAACCCAACGGTCTCTCCTCGAACCGTACTTTCAGCAACAATCCTTCCAACAACTATGGTAATACCAATAACTTTGAAGGATTGATGTCCAATTTTATGGCATCTCAAGAAGCTCGTATAGCTAAATTCACATCCGAATTTAATCAACAACAACTAGAGATGACCAATAAGATTGACAACTTATTGAAAGCCCTCAACAACCAAGTGCTATCACCTCCACATAAGAACGCTAGGAACACAAATAGCGGACCCCAAGTCAAAGACCCTTCTTCATCCAAACATGTCCACTTCGTCAATGTCGTCACTATTAAGCCAATCGATAAGAATAAGGAAGAAAGTGACAAGAATGAGGTTAGCATAGAAATTGAACCTAAGGATGAGGTTAAGGAAGTTGAGATTTATAAGGAAGCTAAGATAAGTGGAGTAGAAGAAGTAGATGACGAAGAGGACTACTTCAATAGGTTGCCCACTAAGGAAGAACGTGCATACCATGAGGATCTATTCGATGACCCCGAGACACCATACTTCCTAGGTAACCCAATCATCAAAACCGGTGACCCTTCCAACATCAACATACCATGCAATATAGGTCACTTGCATGTTTGGAAGGCTTACATAGATCTTAAGTCCCCAATAAACGTCATGACTAGAGCTCACTACAATCTAATAATGAAAAAGCAACTGGGACTTAGAACATTTCCTAGCACGGGGTAGATAAGCAATTTTGTAAGTAGAGTTAGGGGACTACATGTCTATATAGGGAATTTCACCTACGTCACCGACTTCGTGATCGTTGAGGATATTCGTCCGGTAGTTGACACATGCTTAACTCAAGTAGTTTTTGGAAAGCCGTTTGTTGAGGCCTCTAAAATGAATTATGACCCATCTCTAGGGATAGTTAGATTCAGGGACGAGACCGATGATATAGCTTACCAAATGCCTTATAAGATAGAGCAATACCGACTCTTGTCAAACATCGAGAAGGAGCACAAGCAAGCGGTCTACTATAGAAATGACAAGGATAGAAGTAGAGGAGTAGACTATGTCATGAGTTGGATATTTGGGTTCTACAAAGAATGCTTGCAACTAGGTCCGAAATATAAGACTAAGCCCGAGGATGACCTAGAGGATGTGACCAATGATGGAGTCACATAATAGAGCCCGTGACCTTGAGTCTAGCTACAAGACTCGTTAATAAAGAAAAGCGCTTCTTGGGAGGCAACCCAAGCTTTGTATGTTTATTTATTTGTTTGTTTGATTTTATTTGCTTCCGTATGTATGTTTTATTTTTATTGTTATTGATTCATGTCTCTAAATTGTGAAAATGCTTTATTTTGTTTTTAACTTCGTCTTAACTACATATAAAGGTATTTTGCAAAAGATAAGTGCAAGGGAAATCTAAATCGGTTTATAAGAACAAATGAACAAGAATCATAACAATATTAAATTGACATACATATTAGTAATTGTTTGAGTCAAATGCTTGTATCGAGTCATAATGATATTTTGCAGGATTTCCAGGAAGTAAGAATTGAGTTTTTCCAGAAATTTTCCGGAAACTTAACATGAAAATCGGTTAGATCACTTATGAAGGCGTCAAGCCCCAGGCTGACGGCGTCAGGTTCAGTTTTCTGGAATTTTTGAAAGTTTTGTTTTTCTTCCGGAATCATAAATGCTTTATAAAATCTCTAACTTATAAACTCCAGGAATCTGCAAAATATTCATTCCACAAGCATTATATCCTTATACAGATTTATCCCGCCGATGTTATGCCGGTTTCGTGTTTGTTTTCTCAGGTTTAATAGGTTATTTTGGACAAGAAGATGATTTACATTTCGGAAGGGAAGCTTTGAGTGTTCATTTTCTTGGAAGAAGATCTAACCATGTTACCCCGTTATCCACCAAGCGAATCAGGGGAGTATTTGATTTCATTCTTTTACCTTATTTACTTTTACATCTTATTATTTGAACATTGGGGACAATGTTAATCTTAAGTGTAAGGGGGGGGGGGTAAATTACGATACCTTAGAGAATGCAATTACGCTTGATTTTTGTTTGTTTAAAGGTAGATGTATAATAAAACT